>JBBPDI010000009.1:16745757-16775233 GCA_037974545.1 Cucumis variabilis | reverse complement strand
ATTGTTTAGTTTAAGGGTTGCATGTTATTTAGGGGCATTTAGGGTATTTTTCTTATCCATTTTCCGTTGTGCTTGTTTTGTTCCATCACTACATTCTTTGTATACGTTATACGTTTATGTCCTTTTCAATTCAACATTCCTTTGCTTTCCACCAGTCAACGTGTTATTCGTAGCTTAGGTAGATGATAAGTTCTTGATAAGAATAGCTGCTTATAAGTCTTATCACGTTAGTGGAGCTATTCTCATCGCTTGGACAACGTAAGTCGCCAACTACCTGAAAGGGAAAATAGCTAGGACCTAACTAATGCTCGAGAGGAAGAATTTCATCTTTTCTCGTGAGATCATTTCCAACATTTGTATCCTAAAGGAGAACAATTGTAGACAGTGAGCACCGAAAGGTTGTAGTCCTTAGTCTCAAAATTCTACGGTTTATAAGTAGTCCCTTCTAGATATAACTCGTTAATTCCTATTTAGTCATATGGATCTCCAAAAGTGACCATGTGTGGCATATAATGACTTCGAGAGAAGCATGCCTTAATCATAAGTATGGTTTAGTGTGTTTCATTTTATCAAGGTTATCCCTTTACTTATTTGCATGATAATACTTAGACATTCCTTCATTCATTTATTTGATACAAGTGAGTTCGCATTACCATACCATTTTCTTGTCCCCTCTTTACAGACTCTCACTACTTAGCTTAGTCATTAAGGTTAGTTTAGTATCTCTTACATTTGTTATTCTTTAATTCTTCATATCACCTAATTGGTGAGTAATTCCCTAGAACTAATGTCTTGAAACAATTCCATATGTTCGACCCCGGATCACCCAGGTAAACCTACTGTTTCTCTTACACTTGAACAAGCAGTAGGAAAACTTGCATTCAACAAGGAGTTATGTATTATGCGATAAAGAGGTACATAGTGAGCATTTTGCATGATATGATGATGACCTGTGACTTATCTCATAGAATAATCGCACAATACAGAAACATAAGGTGGGCATCTTGCGATAAACTTGCTTTGTGATGTATTGCGATTGAACATTACATAGCTGTAAAACTACTAGCTAAGACTAAGTCCCAAAACTACAAACTCCATAACCGCAACCAGTGTTCCCTTAAATGGTGTCTCTTGGACTTGAAAAAAGGGTCCTACCCTCTCTATGGCATGAGAGAGATTTCTGTTTATTGGTTGGATTATAAATAGGTTGTTTAGTACAAGAGCACTAGTATTTAGGGTACACCTAGAAATAGTGATGTGACTTGATGTTCAAAAGGTCAGCGTCGATTGAAGCTTGTCGTCTAATCCAAGTTTAGAATAAGGCTAGATAGAGACGCGTGATGATTCCAAAATGGTAATCATTTTGATAAGGAAAAACACACCAGAAAGACCTATACATAGAGGAACCTAGACCAATTGAAGTTGCTTTTACCCTAAACTCACTTAAGAGAGAATTAGAAAAATTTTGAGATTTTTGAAACACGAATGAGCTTTAGTTCGATGAAGTGCAAAGGAAGCTAGACGGAGGAGCTAGTTGCCAGTGACTGTGAGTGGTTCCTCTCATTAAATATTTTATAAGTTTCAAAAGTTTATAAAATGCATTTCTATTGAGAATGTGACTTATATGATTTTCCTTGTACTTTTTAATTCTTAAAATGCGTACGATTTACAAATGAATAGTATTTATTGTACACTAGAATAATGTAATTAAATGATGAGCTTGAAAGAGGTATGAGAATTGTATAACAGTTGAATATAATAATCTTTAGACCCTGTATGATATAATGCCTCACACTTGCCGTGTTTTTGTGTAGGATGTCATATCCTTGAATAGGATGCTTCATGCTTGTTGTGTGATCTAGTATGAGATGCCATTTTCTTACTGTATGATCTGTCATTGGAAGACAAGTCATGCATAATAGAGTTGATGGAATTTGATCTGTCATTGGAAGACAAGTCATGCATAATAGAATCGATGGAATTTGCTATGTGCGTTTAGACTACTATGCATGGCTACAACTCGACAAAAGAGTATGGTAAACGCTTGAGCTGAAGAAGAGGTACAAAGATGTAATAGAACATGTAAAATGATTCTACGAGTTAATGATGCCGTGTGCTAGAGATATACGACACGAGTCATGTATCCCTTGATCGCATCATTTTGGTAATGGTCATTATTTGTTCGCATAGCATGTATCAATTAGGCAAAAGAGTCTGTGTAATGTTTAGAGTCAGGTTTAAGGGATTGTCCTAAGCCTTGTAATTGGTACTAAGTTTACTTGTGGCAAAATAACAATAAAGTCTCATTTCCTATGTTAAGTTTCTTCTCGCTTGTTTTAATTTTGCTCACTAGGTGTTCGACGTATTACTTCACAAAGAATATCGTGTAGAATGTTTAGGTAGTTGCACCTTCGTTCTATCTTGTGAAGTGGGTAAAGCGGGGTGTGACACACTTGCATCTGATGGAGTTCACATATATTAACAGGTGCCAAGCTACCATTGGCATGGAACCATTTGAATCCTTGTATAGTAAGTGTTGTAGGTCTCCTGTTTGTTAGGATAAGGTTAGAGGACATATTCTGATAGGGTAAAGTAGACAAATAAGTTACGATGATGTACAACGTAAGGTTCTTGAGTTCGACGTAAGAGATATGATCTCAGCTTAGATTCAAAAAGTTGGATCATTACAGTTTCACTTTGATTACACCTTACTACAAAATTTATTGAAGAAAACCCTGAAGAAAAGGTGAATGAATGCGAAGATATAACATGGTTTGAAATCTCTTAAATATCGATCATTATCTTTTAAAAATAATGTTTAAAATTTTTAAAATCGATAACATTTATCTTTTTCTTGCTTCCTCTTTGTTTTCTCTTCGCATTCTCCTTGTTTTTTAAAATTTATTTCCTCCCTTTTTTAGGGCATTTAATTAATATATAAATGTCCATAATAGGTCATCAAATTAGGGATGTGTCCGAATCTCAAGTCCGTAAAATTAGGTTACAAATATGGATTAGAAATAAGTTGAAATCCAAAATTCTTAAAAGTGCAACTAACTAATCTGTTTCCTCATTCCATTTCTAAATGTATTTTACTCTTTGTCTTCAGCTCATTTAAGATATGTTTTGATTATCTTATTTCGTTTAACTAAGATGTAATTGAGGAACCTAAGGAATATGATTATGATTAATTTGATTTTACTCATAGAACAATTATGATATTTGTAACTTAGTAATTAATGTTTTTTTAATTTGATTTGTTATTTGTGCTATTCAAAAATATTATTACGTTAATTTTTATAAATATAACAGATCGGTCAAATATTTACTACCACTATAACGAAATGAAAAAAACTCATTAAGTTGGTCATTTCTTTTAAATATTTTATGTTTGTTCTTCCTTTTCATCGTCTTTCTTCTTCTCTTCCTTTTTGCGATTTTTTTCTTCTTCCATCGTCTGTTTCTCTTCTTCTTCTATAATTTTTTTCAAACTGTTATTTGATTTAAAATCGTGTATCAAAGATAAAATATTTTTTAAAACTTTTTTTCAAACTGTTATTTTATTGTTTAGATCGTGTGACAAAATATAAAAGATTGTGAAAAAAAATCCTTAGGATATTGGATAGTCAAATCTAAATGATCATGTACAAAAAATAGTAAAATATAAATGATCACGTAACAAAACAATCTTCAAAAAAATTGTTTAGATTTGGCTGTCCAAATTTAAACGATCAAATCTAAAAGATCATATAAAAAAAAAGCCAAATTTAAACAATCGTGTACCAAATAATATTTTTAAAAAATCGTTTAGATTTAACTGCCAAAATTTAAATGATCAAATCTACACGATCGTGTATCAAATATAAACGATCGTTTTTCAAATTTAAAGGATCAAATTTAAATGATAGTGTACCAAATATAAATGATCGTTTTCCCAAAAAAACTTGAAAAAAAAATCATTGACATTTGACAACCCAAATTTAAACGATTGTGTACCCAAAATTATTTAAAAATCATTTAAATTTAGATTTAATCTTCTAGAAAGGAATAGCAAATCTAAACGATCATTTCCAAATACTAAACAGTCATTTTCCAAATATATTACGTGCGTTAGATGTCAATTAATCGAGACATTTTTAGAATTTTTCATTGTGGGTTTTTGGACTTTTTCCGTTTTCAAAATTGTTCTATACGATGTAAATATTTTACCGCTTTATTATATTTTTGAAAGACCCATATTTTTACACATTCTCAAATATAGCAAAAAAAAAAAAAAAATTGAAACTATTTACTAACGAAAGCAAAATTATTAAATTTTCTATAGCTCATTTGATTTTTTATATATATATTTTGCAATTAGTTTTTTCTTTCAATTTATAACTGTTTCTCAATATTTTTTTTACCATTTTTTAAAAAATGAAACATTAAAAGTATTAGTCTTTTTTTCAATCCAAAAATAATTTGGTTTAAATAGAGTTTGAAGTCATGATCTATAACTTTAAGATACGAATATGAGCTTCTTTCTTTCTTTCTTTTTTTTTTTTTCCTTTTTTGGATTCATACTTGCAAATACATACTATCGACCTTAAATCTACACCATTAAAATAATAATAAACTTTCAATTCTATTTTGGTATATAAACTTTTTAATATATCTGTATTTTAATTTCCAAATTTTTAAAAAACACTTAATTTGGTTTATTTGGTTAGAATTCTATAAAGAGACTTTTATATTTGATTGATTAAGCTTTAAATTTATTCTATTAATTAAATTGATAAATAATTAAGAATTCTTGTTAATTTAAATTTTGTATATTAACATAGAAGCATAATCAACACTTCCATCAAAAACCCAAAATCTAATTTATTTTATTTTCAAAACTCAACTATCTTACATCCCATCCTGCTACCCCACCCTTTATTTTATTTTTGTTTTTCTTAAATTGGATATTAAAGCAAATGAATCATATGAACCAGTAAGAAAAAAAAATAAAATAGAACTAACATACTAGTGTTAACATCCATGACCAAAATAACTAATATAGAAAATAAAGTCAATAAAATTATTGATAAATATCCCAAAACATGGTCATAACCAATATAGAAAATAAATTCCATAAAATTACTAATAAATATCCCAAAACAAATCAATTTAGTTAACATGATGAATCTATAACCTAATCGTACAAATATAGAAATCCTAACAGTAAAGATCAAAGTAAGCTATTTTTAAAATTTTAAATACCGAAATAAACGTTTATAAAAGTTTAAGAACCAAAATATAATAAGCTACAAAGTTTTTAAGACGAAAATAAGATTTAAACCTAATGAGAATAATAATCACAACTGTTGGTGGCAGGGTAAGGTGTGAGAAAAGGAAAAAAATTACAAATAATTTTTTCTTTTGCCAAAATTATTTTTTGTTCAAATTATAGTGTTTATCGTGTACTAAAATCTATTTTTTTAGAAAAATATAAAATTATTTTGAATTGATTTTGAAGAAATTAGGTGATAGGTGATTTTTCTTAAACGATTGACTAGAAATCAGATCCAAAATAATACTCTATTTTAGTTTTTAGGTAAAATATTATTCGTAAGCTATTTGTGAAATCATTTTTTAATTCTAAATATTTGAACAAAAGATGACAGACTTTGCCTATCAATAAATTGTTAATGAAAACAAACAATATCTATAATAATTTTATGCTCTACCCGGAAAGGTCAATAAAATAAATAGAAATAGACGTTTACTATAACTATTTATTTAAATAATTATTTCTCAAATAGAAAATATGTTTACTAATTGGATAACTCTAAATTAATTCTTGGAACCAAACATAATAAATGAAAGTCAATTTTAAATATTTAAAAATCATTTTAAGAGGTTGGTATCTATCAAACACATTGCTAAAAAATCAATTTTACAAAATCAATTATACCTAAATCTGTTTTTCTAAAATTACTATCCAACTATCCCTACTAAGATTAGGTCGAGTATAAATACAATACTTCATATTAAAATTCCAAAAAGATATTAATCATGAAAATCCAATACAAAAAGGAGAAAATGACATAAAATTGAAATATAATTACTCTATAGAAATATAAAAGAATATTCCATTTAAAAAATTGAAGAATTCTTGTGGATCACAAAAATTCAAATTATTTACAAAATATAGAAAAAAAAACTGAAATAGATGTTCACACGAGATTTTCAAAGAAATATAATTCGTGGAATTGAACTTTGTATATTGATTTGTATAGTGGATACAATATCTAATATTTACTCATTCGACGTTTTCTCTCTAAGACAAGTTAAATTTAGAACTTTTTGGTTTTCGGTCTTCACAATGTTGTAGTTGCAAGTCAACTTGAGTTTTGATCTTCTGGAATTCAAGAAATGTTTATCTTCTAAGTCTTTAATCTTTCAGAAAATGTTGATCTCGAGATTGATGAAAACTTGCATGTTTTGAGAGCTTTTAGAAGTTTGAGTCTTTAATTCTTCAGAGCTTCAATTCTTCCTTCAACCAAAAATCTCTAAAATGAATGGAAAGGTCTCTATTTATAGAGAATTTTCAGACTTTCTCATGGGCTTTAAGTGGGCTTAGGCCTATTTGCTTGGTCGACTTAGGCTTGGGCTCATTTGCTTGTTGGGCTTGAGTCTGGGCCCAGTTACTTGTTGGACTTGGATTTGGCCCCATTTGCTTGTTAAACTTGGGCCTGAGCTTATTTGCTTGTTGGACCTTAGACTTGAGCTCATTATTCTTTTTGGCCCAAATTTTATATCTAGGGCCTAAATTGGATTGGATTCAGTAAACTTAATTATCATAACTCAATCAAAAATATAACTATCACAATATTTGTTGTGTTGATGTGACAATTTAATTGGCCGAAATTTCCTGTTCAACAAAACTATTCATACGAGATTTCAGTAGAAATATAATTCGTGGAATTGAACTTTGTATATTGATTTGTATAATGGATACAGTCTTTAATATTTACTCATTTGATGTTTTCTCACTAATACAAGTTTAAAACTTAGAGATTCTTGGTTTTCAATCTTCAGAATGTTGTAGTTACAAGTCAATTTGAGTTTCGATTTTTGGAATCCAAGGAAAAATTTAATCTTCCAAGTCTCCAATTTTTCAAAAGATGTTGATTTCGAGGTTGATAAAAACTTGCACATCTTAAGAGCTTGTAGAAGTTTGAATCTTCAATTCTGAAGTACTTCGTTGCTTCAATGCTTGGTCTTGGATCCATTATCCTCTTTTGTCAAATTTTCATATCTAGGACCTAAATTGGGTTGGGTATAATAAAACTTAATTACCCAAACTCAATCAATTTATAGTTATCACAATGTTTGTTGTGATGACGTGGTAGAATTTAATTGGCTGAAATTTTTTGCTCAACAATAGACTATAAAAATTTGGTAGATTTTGTTATATTTGTAAAAAAAATTAATTTTTTTTTGTTATATTTGAAAATGTCCCAAAAAAATTATTCAAAAGTAGAAACATTTAAATTCAAACTAATCTGAACAATAATATTTTTATAATCTAAATTATTGTTTTTCTTATAAAAATTTATTAGGTCAACAATTTATTAATTCAAATTCCCTAAGAGTCCAATTGGTAAAAATATCTTTCAAGAAACTCACTTTTGTTTAAACTCTTTTTCTAAAAACTTGTTTCAAATATATTTAAAAATTTATTTTGAGTTGTTTCCAAACACTTTAATTTTTTTAAAATAATTTTTTTTTTAAAATCAAACTCTTGAAAATATAATCTTTATTCTTAAAGGACCACAATCTGCACTGTGAACTCAAATAAGGATTATAATTCATGATGCATTGGATATAAGAGAAGACACAGTTATGTGCCACCTAGTACATGATCTAGAAAATTAGAAATATGACTCAAGCGTACTATCTTTATCCTCAACATAATATTGCAAATTTCTTCAGAGAGAACTTAAGTGGGTAAAGAATAATCAATTAAACAATTTTCAGCACGTTAGTGCATTCAATAACACATCCACACATTATACGTACATACACCATGGTTCTCATACCAAAGATTTTGCAGCCCCAGCCTCTGAGCAATGCGGTTTCATCATTGTTTGAAAAACAATAATAAGAATTTGAGCATTTTAGTTTATTGTTGTCAAACCCAAGCGATAATGAAGGATGACACATTGCAGCAACATTAAACTTGAACACACTGTTGGACACAAAACTGAACTAATTTACATGGATGTCCATGAATTGTTAGTCAAATATGGCGAACAGAACCCAACACTTGGTAAGCCCAATATTTTCCTAAAGCCTGTGCTTAGCACTAGCCGACAGCCAAGCCCATCAGGTTGGGCTTTGTTGGGGCTTTCAAGACTTGCCGCTTCCGTGCACTAGTTAATATTTGGGCTGTCAACAACAATAGCAAATTATATGTTTTAGGAAAATAGCAAAAATAATTTTAAATTGTTAGAATAGCAAAAATATAAAAAATAGAAAAATAAACCATAAAAAAATTTCTCAAATGCTCCTATCCAAATTGAAAAATACAAATTGTTTATCCAAAAACATAAACCTCAATTACACTGAAATTAAAATAACAAATGCTACAAAAAAAAAAAAAAAAAAAAAAACTTGAACAAAAAGCTACATGCTGTTGAAATTAGAAGACGACTTACGTATACAGAAACGATCTAACCAAGAAGAACCACTCATCACCCTCATCATCGTCCTCACCGCAACGCCAGTCGGAGGAGATCAAGAAAGTGAAGAAGAGAGTGAGATTTGCTAACACGAAATCGGTGATAATCGCTATTAGTATTGACAGAGAGGAGGAGGAGTTGGAGGATGAAAGAAAGTGAAAATTACAGTGAAATTGACGAAACAAGAAGCGAATCAAATGCTTTCGAGGTGCTCTAATGGTAGCATTCTTGAATTCGGAGATATGGCTTCTGAACTCATGAGAATTCCTCCAATTCGAGTTAGTTCATCTTTGGTGGCCAATTGAATGTTTCCCCTCTTTTTCTTCTTCTTCCTCAACTTCTTAGAAAGAAGTTTTAGAGATTACTGGAATTATATTCATTATTATTATTATGTTTCATTTTTTGAATTTTACTTTTTTTTGTTCTTGAGATTGTAACAGTAATATAGGGTTGTAAATTATATGATATTGCTCTATCCAAATTTTGTAGAAATTATATTCTGAGTTTATAAATTTGTAAGTTAACTTTCTATTGCATTTCAAAATTTAGATAAATTATAAAAACAATAACATATCTATATTTTTCCATACTAATAGATTTGGGTAAAGTTATTTCAGAGTAGTTTGAACATCGACCAAACTTATTTTTTACCCTCCTATTTTATTCAATGTAAAACTTTATTTTCTTAAAATAATTAGTTTATAAATTGTACATATCTATACATTACTTTCAAAAATAAAAAATTATGAGTAAATTAGAGGAAATATCAAAATTGAAACATTAATTTAAGTTGAATAACATTTTGATCTGAATTTTTTTATTAATGTTATTTTTTTAACTTGTTAAAAAAGTATATTTTTTTAGAAACTTATTACAAGACCATTATTGTTTTGTTAAGTATTATCTCTTAAAGTGACAACATCTATATAAAGACTATCATTAAATTTGTAAAGAAAATAAAACACAGGCTAGGAATGAAATACATTTACATGCTGAGGCACAATGGTTGAAGTACTCCACTGGAAAAGAAAAGAAAGAAGTTGAAGGGTCTGAAATTCTGAGGAATAAAAACTCATGTATTTTTTTATTTTTCTGATAATTTACACTGTCAAAAATTAAAAAAAAAGGACTAAAATCATATTTATAACTTCCTGGATTTTCATTAGGACCAAAGTATTTATCAAACATAACATATTTTCATATTTTATTGTTGATAAACAGATAAAGAATTTGAAATATTTTTTTATATTTATGAATATTTTAAGTAGTTTTGTTGTTTAAAATAGTTTTTTTTGTTATATTAATAATAATAAAACAAATTTTTAAATAATATTTATGAAAAGTATACCTAATTTAACGATTCTTCCATAAATGGATTTTATTCCCCTAATTTTGATGCATTGAACGTCTGTATCTTTAGTTTAAGGAAATTTTTATCATCTATACATATCGTTATATTAACATTGATTCCCTTTAAATAATGTCAATTTATTATTATTAATATCGTCATACCGTTTATGGAATAATTGTTACATGTATAATTATAGGGAGAATACAATGTTAATATGAAGTTGTTATTATATCAAATGCAGAATTTTAGGAAATGATACAATTTTAAATTCAAATTTTAGAGATCATCCAACTAAACTTTTAAAATCCAATGATAAAATAAATATTTAGTACTATATATGTAATCCGAAAACAATGAAAGATAAATAAGAAAAATTGTGTATTTTGTATGATATAATAAAATGTTACTAAGAATTAACCAAAAGTTAAAGAACGTACAATGAATAAATTATATTATCAATCATTATATGGAAAATTATGTAGTATGTATAATAAAATATTACTAAGAATTAACTGAAACTTATGAAACGTACAATGAAGGAATTATACTATCAATTATTTTATGGTTAGCAAAAGGAGTGTGATTTAAATAGCTATTATTATATATATCAATAAATTGTGAATCATTTAATTTGAAGCCTACAAATTCAAAAATATGGTATAAATTGAAGGCAGAAATCTAGAAAATGTTGGTGAAATAAGATTAATCCCAAAAATAAATATTTATTTAAGATTTTTATAAAACTGAATGATGTGAAAATACATTGTAATCAAAATATTTTTTGGATTTGCTGTTTTTCAAATTGTACTCTATTATTTTACCATTTTCACGATTATCTCTTAATATTTTTCTTTGGGCTTTGTACACCAATAGACAAACCATTTATAGAGAAATTTGGAGGTGGCGGTTGGAAATATGGAAATATAAAGAAAATCGATGTGGTGCTCCTAGCCCACAAGAGCTTAAAAGGTGAATGACAAAAAAAAAAAAACTCGAACTACGTTATGACTTGATTCTTGCATTATAAATGAGACGTAGGCAGCTTAAAGGAAACTTTAACTTTAGTCTAAGGAATCATAACAAATTGAGGGCAAATCCTTAAATTCAAGATGTTCATCCCTGGTAACAATGTGATACAATAAACTGAAGATGTATACAATTTATGTAAAGACTATATACAAGTTGAGTGCATGCAAAAAAAAAAAAAAAAAAAGCCTCAAAATCAACCTCAGAAGCTTCATCGATGATCCCTTATATTCAAGCTTGAAGGCTTCGTTAATAACTCCAACATGACGACAGTGTAGAGCCTCCTCTACCTCTTCAAGAGGATGCCCACAATGCTAAAGTTCCACCTCTATCTCATCTTCAATGTGCAGCAGCTGAGAGAATTCATCTTCATTTCCTTTAAGGAGTCACAGTTGAGAGGATTCATTTTCAATTTCTTCCATGTGCCGCAACCAAGAAGAAGAAGAAGAAGAGACAGAAGAAGAAGAAAGAAAGAAGAAGAACAAAGAAGAAGAAGAAGAAAGAAGAAAGGAGAAGAGAAGTTGAAAAGAATAACAAAAAAATGGTTTTTGAAAAGAAAATAAAAAAGTTGAAAAGAACAAAAAAAAAGGAAAAAAGAAAGAAAAAAAGAAAAAAAAAGAAAAAAAAAGACAAAAACGAAGAAGAACGAAGTAGTCAATTGCTGATGACGAAGCAGAATCGAGATGCTCGATCACTCCTACTAAGGAGGTGGATCTGATGACAAAAGTCTGATCGTCCCCTAGAAGAAGTTGGATCGCTGACGACGAAAATGCCTGATCGCTCCTACTAGGGAGGTGGATCTGACAGCAAATGCCCGATTGTCCCTTAGTAAAAGTTGGATCGCTGACGACAAAGTCATCCCTGCAAACGATTGTAAAAAAAAAAAAAAAAAAAAGAAGGAAGGAAAAAGATGAAGAAGTTCTTACCTTTAGTCCCTGTAAAAAAACAAAAAAAGAGGAAGAGAGAAAGGGAGAAGAAAAGTTTTCCATACCTGTATGAGGAATAAATGATCAGGTGTGGGTCTATTTATAAGATCAACAAATCCAATTCCTAAAAAGATTAGGAATGACATTTAATCATTTTTAAAACAAAATCAATTCCTGAAAGGAATAGGAATAATTTTTTTTAAAAAAAAAGGTAATCCAATTATTTTATCTTATTTTAAATTATTTCATTTTTTGGGATAGTTCTCGAATTTAATTTTTTTAGATATTTAAAATATTTAAATATCTTAACATTTTCAAAAAAAAAAATCCCAATTTTAAAATTAGAATTTGGGTTCAAAATTCAAGTTAAATTAGCACCACATGATAATTTGATTTTTTATTAAAAATATTTTTATTGACATTTTAAATTTTTTTTAAGCATATGTTGCTATTTTTGAAAGAGAACAATTCGATGGATACTATCATGTGGTGCTATTTGCAGCGGTACAAGTTTATGATCAAGTGGATGTTTTTTGACATTGACGAGTTCATCTACATGCTGCCGAAAAGCACCATAAAATCAGTTTTGGATTCACTTTCAGGGTACTCCCAATTTATATCATGTGCGGCCAGTTGAGGTAGGATACTATATTTCGTTGGTAGATGTTTTGTGAACGACATTGTAGGCAGTAGATCTTGCAAAGAATCCATCGTCTGACAATGTATATTATTGAGATGGACATGAAGATGAAGAAGATGCAATTTGGTCGATAATTTTGGGAATTGATCTGGACGGAGAATTAGGGATGATTAGTGTTTTGCTAGGGAGAAATTAAGAAAAAGGTTGATTTGATTTGGGATGTGTGGTTCAATTAGGTAGCATTTTGGGTTTTGAGAATGATGGTAATTGGAAGGTGTTTTTTTTTTTTTTTTAAACTAGGGGCATTTAAGGCAATTTTGAAGCTTTTTTTTTTTAATTTTTAGATTTTGCCATATTAACAATTAAAATAAGATTTTACCTTTTATACAAAATAAACCTTTAAATTTGCTATTGTTTTAGTCACCCTAACTATTTAAGTAGGCTTAATTGCACTAGTAACTTAAAGTCACAATTTTTTTTCACCAATACCCTAACGAGTTAAGTTTTTCCACAAATGTTATAGTACACTTACCCTTCAATCTTTCAAATCATTTAATCATTAAAAATTTAAGAAGAAAACATAAATGGAAACTGAATGTGGATTCTTAATTAAAGAAAAAAAATAATTTTGAAATCTAAACAGAAAAGGAAATCAAATTCTAGTCAATTGCGTGATTATAGTTTGTGTAAGAGTTTCCCTCTCAAACTCTTGTGAAAAAAGTTTTTAGAAAGCAAAATGTTGGTAGATAAGTTTGTCGATCAAATCCTCTCGTAACAACAATTCGACTTCCTTTTATTATTTCAGATTTGTATATGCATATCCTCTATATTCCACATTCCCTTGTCTCTTCATTGCGTCTTTCTTATTAGCTTCATTCTTAAACGTATGACCTATTAACTGAGAAAGTTAGCACCAAACTGATTTTTTTTTTGTCTTTTATGTGAAAGTATTTGATTCCCAAAAGGTGGATGGTGTTTGATAGTATGAGATTTCATTTCAAAATAATTGGCAATGGGAGGGATAGTCCATTTATCTTATATGGAGTGCGAGTCTCCTTGGTTTTTCTAATGTGGGACACTCTAACATGCTCTCTCAAGATGATGCTTCTTTGGATTCACCTATCTTAGACCGAATACCCATTTGGACTTAATAGGCTCTGATATCATATTTGATAGGATGAAGTTTCATCTCAAAACCAATTGATAATTTGAGAAATAGCCCATCTATATTATATGGAGCACGAGTCCCCTTGATTTTTCTAATGTAAGACTCTTAACATCTCCAATAAATAAATCGTTATATTTTTTAATTTTAGATTTGGAGTTGGATTTAGCTTGTCTTGATCGTTTGATTGTTGACTAAATAGATCATTATAATTTTTAATTTTAGATTTGGAGTTGGATTTAGCTTGTGTTGATCGTTGGATTGTTGAATGTTGGAGCGTTTTATCAAGGGCATTATGAAGGCCCTCATATATAAGAGGTTTTTTGTAACGTTCCAACAATCACAAAATAGGAAAGGTAACATCTCAAAGCTTCAATGGATTAAAAATTTAAAGGAGAAACAATTTTTGTTCTAATAAAATTAAAATTAGTTGAGTATCTAAATATTTAATAAAAATGTATTATTACTCACCTCGCCCAACCGCCACTACAAGAAATTTTGTTTTTAGTGCGCAGCAAAAACGTCACTAATAAAACTAAAAGATACGCCGCTCATACTTTTAGAGACATAGAGCCATTCGTCTAGGAGTGTCGTTGTATATCCGTGTAGATAAAAGTTTTAGCGACGCAACAATTACATGCCGCAAAAGATGTACTTTTAGTGATATTTCTGCATTACTAAAAGCTTACTTTTAGTAAGATATGTTATGTCACTATTTATCTTTTAGTGACGTATTACAATTACCAATAAAGGTGATGTTTTAGTGACACTAATTAAAGCCAATGCTTTTGCGACATTATTGAAGCCCCAGTAAAAGTATTTTATTAAATAAAAATAATAATATCCAATTTACCATATAAACCTACTATAAAATATCAAATATAATAACACCAACTTTATCACTAGAAATATATGATGAGAAACTTTGATAAGTTCATATATAGTTCGAGCAATGTCAACCTAAGTTATAAGATGAAATCAAATCAATTAAATGGATGTACAAAGTTATAAGCTATGAAGTTACATCAAGAAGTTACATTTGTGCAAAAGTAGTATGCATAAAAAAAAAATTCTACAAGTCTTGAAAGCATGTAATAATAAGAAACAGAGACATCACCCTCCTCCAAGCACCACAATGGCACTCTTAGAGAACTCCAAACTCAAAGTCTCACCGATTGTTATCCTTAACTTCTTGAAATCTACAAACAACATGAAAATAACGTTAAAACTCTAAGAACTTTAACTTCTAAGTCTAAGAACTTTGATAATAGGATTATGTTCTTAAAATAGAAACAAAATATAGAATCTCTATGTACTTGCATTTTTAAAGAAACAAAACATTCAATTAGTGAAAGGTTACAATTAGTAGTTAGAACCTCTTTACAGCCTTATATCAGTTAAGATTTAACAAGAATTATTTCAATAATAGAAGTGAGTAAATAAATAGGTTGAATGCCAAGAAGTAGTGTACCACTTAACCATATGTGATTGGTTTGAGAACAGAAGCATAATTACTACAAAATTTATAGTATCTATGATGAAAATTCACTATGCGTCTTTTTGACAAGATATATATCAATCACATAAGGTTAATTTTAATAAGGGTATGACTTAAATGTGGGACACAACACGCCATGTTCATATATAAGCATTAGAAATGTACCACTTTCCCATATGTGAATTTGCAGATTCGTGAATGACAAAGACCAGTGAAACACCCACCCTACGATATAAACATCACATTGAACCACGTTCTTTTATAGATACTCTTAGAAAATAGATCATGGAGGAGTCAAACAACATTAAATAGGTCAAAACTATGAATTTGTTAGAGTCGAAGCTAAGATAAAACAATTTTCGCAATAAATTAGGATCACACAAAAAGTCAGTAAATAATTAAGTAAATAAAACTATTGTTCAGATCAGATTATAAAAACGTACCCAATTAAGACACCAATCTCAATACCCAGGAACAAAATAGCAATGACAGTTATCACCCTAAGAAAAAAATCTTTCTGATCCATACGCCACAAAAAATAGCTTCCTTGTAATCCACCTAAAACAATAGACATACAAAGAAAAATGAATAACAGTTATCACATGACAGTCGTAAATACACATCTTGAAAACAAAATAAAAAATATATATAAAGTTCCATAAAAGGTGTTCTCATTGAAACAAGTAGGAAAAAAGGGCCCCTTCAACCTTGAATCCCCCATTTAAATAAACCAGGAAACATGATTTGTTGCAATGAGCAAATATGGAATTTCACATATGAGTTATCAGTCCAATTATACGAAAGAATTAATGACTATTAAACAACAAAACTTAATACTTTTTTCCTAGTCCTTTTTCTTGAGCAAACTCTATCAAATATGACTGTGTTGTAGCTCTATTCATGACTTAGCTCATTTATTAGATAAGAAGTACATTTAGCCATCATCTGTTAACATGATCAGAGTATCAAGCTAAGAAAAAAATCTACTAGATTAGCGGTGCTTACTAAAGTTATTACAGCAGAGATGACAATCACAGCCAAAGCACACTATGATAACAAACAACAAATTAACAAAGTCAGCATATTTAATTAAAAAGTGCATGGTTGGTTTTAAAGAGACAAATAGAAGTGTTTGTGGTGCAAATAGAATTGGAATTTCAAATTTACTACAATATTTCTTCCTTCCAAAACTACAATCCATGAATTATGTCTAGTGCAGTGTAGTTTAATGAAGTCCAAGTCCAAAAGAGGATATGAAAGATGGTAATAGTAATAAAAAACAAAATTTTAATTTTTAACGTCAAGATTAAGTGTTAAGGATTAAAAAGAGTTCATTATACATTATTAAAAAAATCACATTAAAATTTTTTTTAGCTCATATTCAAAATATTTAATTCTGGTTGCAACATTAGTGTTAAAACCTTCTCTGTAAAAAGAAAAGGGAATGCAATGGAACAAACAATAACATGGTTCAACTCCTTGTTACTTTAATGTCTTTTACAATGCAGAGAAATGAGATAAACCTGAGGTATGTGCTCAAACAACGAAGTCAAGAAAAGAAGGGCACCGCCCATAATAATTCTTGTAACAATTTGAGATAAGCTAGTTTTTACTCCACTTTCATGGTTTACAACTAATCTTGGAAAATAAACTACGAAAATGGAAGAAAAGGTAATTAGATTGATGATTAATTAAACAAAGAAATACCAAATTATTATATATTTCTAATCAATTATGAGTCCATGGTTAGTAGCTGTAAGAGAAATCTCAAAGAAAATTTATTTGTTGTAGGATATGCAGAAAAAAATGAGCCAACATTGGCTATTCCAAGGCCAAATAACTGTTACAAAAAAAAAAATAGAAATTAGAAATAACTTTTCCCAAGTTGAAGTAACCTATTTCAAGGTGTAAAAAATATGTTTTTGAAGGACAAAAGAACCATACCTTTTGATTTGAATCTAACTAAATTTTGGGAGATAAGAATGACTACTCCTACCAATATAGCCACTGCATTAATTAGAAATGAAGGGATAAAAGCCCTATGACAGCGAAAGAATTTAAAGAACTGTTACTCAAATTAATTTGGAAATCTTAAAATATCAGTACATTGGCAAAATTAGAATCAAAATTCTAAATAAAACTAAGCATGCTTTTAAATTAAAATATACAGAGAACTTACTTTCAATGACGTCTCCGAACCTACAAATCATCGAATTGAGGACACCACCTATCAGAGACCTGCTTATCCTCTGGGATGAGATTGGTTTGCAGGAAATAATTGGGATGAGAAAATGTTTAGAGGTAGTTGAGAGAAATTCTTTTCTTTTTTGTAGAGAGAAAAAAGTCTTGGTTATTTTCTTGATTAATTCGTTAAAGAAAACTGTTTTCTTCTAAATATTTATAACTTTTTTTTTTCTTGGAATAGAAATAGGAGTAGGAGAGAATCATATGATTCTTTTATCAAATCTACTAATTAATTAACAATTAATCAATTAGTTAATAATTAATTAAATCATATTTAATTAATATTTCATTTAAATCTTATTTGAATGAATATCTCTCCAATATCTTATAGATTTATATTAATATAATTAATTAAATTATATTTAATTAATATTTTATTCAAATCTTATTTGAATGAATATCTTTCCAATATCTTATATATTTATATTAATATAATTAATTAAATCATATTTAATTAATATTTCATTCAAATCTTATTTGAATGAATATCTCTACAATACCTTATAGATTTAATTAAATTAAATTTAATTAAAGAAATCTGAACTATTAATTAATTCTCCAATTAATTAATAGCTAAATTAAATATTTATATTTAACTTAAATTAAGTTTAAATCATATTCAAATATAAGTTTCTCTCGTAATCAATAATTTTAATATGAATCAAATTCACATTAAATTAATATTTGAACTCCTTCAAATATTTTATCTCTAATAAATTAATTTAGAATCATATGCAAAATTAAATTTATATAATAGAGTTTGGTAAACTTTATATTATAATGTATTGCTATACATTAAACTAATTACCAAAGTAATTTTGAACATTTCAAATTACAACTAATATAAATAAATCATATTACCCGTTACAAGCTAGGAAGGGGACCTAATGGACCTACAGATCAGAAGCTACAACGATATGAGATTAATTGGCTAATTAACTCATTAACTACATTAATCAATATTCGTTAACTGTGTGTACACTCCACTAAAGACTCACAGCTGAACTCTTCTCACTGTAGATATATTTCTGTGTCCACGAATATAGACAAATAACAGTAAGTTAGTCCTTCAGAAGTGTTCGTAACACCCTGGGTCAATTTACCATTTTACCCCTAGGTTACCTATAATCCTTAAATGCCAGTGCTCCTCCAATGAACAACATGTTTATTGTCCTACCAATAAACAGAAACCCTTCTTGTGCAATAGAGAGGGTAGGACTCTTTGTTCAAGCTCTTGAGACACCATTTGAGGAAACACTCATCTACTTACCTTAAAGTAGGGAAGGCGTGAATTCCATCTTGTGTACTTATGTTCTCAGCTCCCCTCTCAATCTTGCCCCCAAAATGATAAGCTTATTGAGTCGACGATCTAGCCACTCTCACTAGTACAAATCGAAGGACAATCCCTCTCGAATAGGAGTTCATAACACACTCAAGATTAAGACTAAGTTACATAGGTCAACATCTAGTGGTTACTATTTTGCGATCCGATCTTATGCAAACTCATTGCATAGGATACCCTCACTTGCATGTCAACTACATGAACGTGTTGGATCATTGCGTTTGTATCAAATAGAAAGTGAGTCGTGTATCCATAGTGTTACCAGGATAAGGTACCCAACCTTATCCCTATACTATAGACCTTTTAAGCTGATCTTAAACATTGATCTCTATATGTCTCTACATACTGATCAAGAATCATTAAACAGCTTAGGATGATAGTTTGTTGGATTTGGGTTATTAAGACAAAACTAATATTATAATCAATAACAATTGTTACGATAATAACACTTTATTAGTAACAGTCAATGAATTATATTTATAATCTACGAGGTTTAGGACATAAATCCCAACAAGAAAGGCACAGTTGAAATCAGCGACTGCACATGCTTAAATCTCTTAAGAATTGAAAACGTTGGAAGGCCTTGGGGAATTTCTCCAACCTAAACAAATAACACTCATTTGTTAAGCATTTTTGCTTCATTATAAACAAATCATCTGAAGTTTCTAATGCCTTAAAAAAATTATAAGACTACCAAATATGTCAGAGAGTTAGCAGTTATATGTCCTTAAGGGAAAATAAAGAGAAATCAACATGAATATTAATTAATTAATGACCACAATCAACATTGTAAGTATGAAATTCAAATATATGTATGAAGTATTTGATTGAAACTACAACTTCAGTTTATGGAGCATTGCAATGAAATTAAAATGATTTTGGTTTGAAGCATATTATCATCAAACACATTTGTATAAAACTGATGTATATAGTAACAAATAGATTGAGAAGGATCTCAATTTCTTTTTATGAACTGCTTACCAAAGAAATGTAAGGTAGATTTAATATTTTTATTAAAGTTGTGCCCACCCCTAGATCGATGTTCGAGAGGAAGATTGTCTCCTCTGGCATTGGATTGGATGGAGAGAGAAGTTTTTAAGGCTTGTCTTTGCGTATGTCTTCGTTGGATATGGAGAGAGGAGAGACGACCATGGCAATTTTGATGTTGATTGAGATGAAGAAGGAAATGGAGAGAGGTGCAATCATTCATGAAATCAGTCGTCGTCGTCGTTCATGGCTGCCGTGGGTCACCGTCAGACAATCGGCCAAAATGTGGAGATAGAAAATATGGTTTTGGGCTAGTTCATGAAGATAGAGAGAAAGGATGGGTAGTGGAAAGCCATGGGAGAAGGTGGATAAAGAATGAAAAGATGTTTTGATGTGCCCCAAAATGGGGAATGAAAATAGAGTTAAGGGGTGAGAGAGGAAAAATTATGAATGAGGGGATGAAAATCAAAAGTTGTTTTTTCAAAAATAAAAACTTTCAGTGACGTTACTTTGTATTGTGTGGTTAAAAGGTAAGATTTTGCGATATTTTTTTAACTCGTTACTATAAGTCAACTTTTACCAACAAAAATTACACACGTTACTAAAAGATTGTCACTAAAAATGATTTTTTTAGTAGTGCACACAAATGGGCAAGCGTGTACATACCAACAAATTCACATTTGTTTAACTCCTCCCCACTCTAAAATCATGGATACCTCTTGGGGTTCAAACCAATAACTTAAGGTATGGGTTTATAAAGAATCTTTCATATTACAATTTTAGCAATGTGGAGATTTCAACTTGGAATAAAATTTCAATATAATTTTTCCAAACATTTTTTTTCATAAACAATTCTCCACTTGAAATACCTTTTACTAACATTCTTTCATTTGAAAAATTTTAAAATATTTTCATCGAGCAGTATCAATCTATACAGTACCATGCCTAAAAAATAATGTCTAATGACTTAAACCTTTATGTAATAAAGGTGACTTAGAATACAATAGAGTAACTGTTGGTTTGGAACTCTATCTCTAACGTACTATGCCTAAGAAATAATGCCTTAAAGTACATGACTTGAACCTTTATGTAACAAAGGTGATTTAGAATACAATAGAGTAACTGTTGGTTTGGAACTCTATCTCTAACGTACAACATCTTACACACAACATTATTGAAGTGTAGTTCAAATGCATGTACTTTAAGGCCTAACACGTTTATCCTAGTTTACTGGATGCTCTAGAGATTTTGCCTAAAAAATTTCATAGGAAACAATCCTCACTTCCATATCCACAGAGGTGAATCTATCAAGAGTATTCTTGTCGCTAGGTACTCCACTTAACATCAAGTATAGATGTCATTAAGAACAAAGTTCAACCTTTTCTTTTGATTTATGATATCATGCTATTACTCTGGATAAGAATGGAACTCCTAATTATTATATGATGATTCTATTCAAGTCACTTGTGATCAATTATTACCATTTGAACTTGTTTCTTTGGATCTCTAGTTTACAAGTTGGGTTTACCTCACGAGTGATTCATTTTTTCTATAGGCACGAGTCCAATTATTTTCTAGGTTCTAAAAACCTTCTCTTTGGTTAGTCCTTGCATCAAAAGATTTGCCATGTTTTCATTAGTCTGTACATGCTGCAATATAACTGAACCAGTAGTTGAAAATTCTCTAATGATACTGTGCTTACAATGTATTTGTCATCCTTTGCCTTTAAAATAACAGTTCTAAACTTTTACAATTCTTGTAATATTATCGCAATGGATCAATATGGTTGGTACCAGTTTATCACAAATAGGAATCTCAGATAATAAGCTTCAAAGCCAGCTTACTTCTTTCCTAACTTTTGATTATACTAAAGTAGCATGTTTCTTGGATTACCAAGCAACAGCTCCACTTGCTATATTAAAGATGTTACACTACCTTGATAACTTGTAGAAAATACAAGTTATTATAGACTCTTATATAAAATAATGAAGTCTAATCACATGATAATAGAAGAAAACAAGGAAAAAAGTAGGTGATCTGATTAACTTATGAATAACATGATACAAAAGAAACTCATCTTTGTTTTATCGTGTTTTAATGCTTTAATCGCAGAATTTTAGGCACACAAAGTGAAGCTTTGTGATATAACATTTACGCGAGGAGACGCATTCAGCTACACATGACAAAAAAGTGGTAGGAGACACCAGCAGACAAATTTGGTTGGCGCAACAGTCAGAAAATGACAAAAGAATGTCTACACAACATTAATACAACTTTTCAGAGCATTAATGACTTGTGAGATGTTCTGTCAACATCACTCACCTATAAATAGAGCCTCTCACTTCAAAACAAGGTGTGCATAAATTGGCCAGAGATTAAGTTCTTTACATCATCTGTCTTCTCCCTTCCCTGAGTTTTAGATGAGAGCCTTGAACAAGAGAGAGAGAGAGAGTTATTCCCTTCATTTCCCCCCTCAATGATAGACAATAATCAGAGCCAAAAGGTGTAACACTTTCTTCTGTACTCTATTTTGTATTTTTATTGTAATGTTTTGTAAGATGTACCTCATAGTCGAAAGGCCTAAAGTTATTTTATTTAAAGAAATGCATTTCTTCTTCCATTCTCCATTTTTCTGTTACTTTTCATTTCCAATTTGTTTGGTTAACTTACTAACAATGAAATGTGTTTTTAATACCTAGAGAATCTTATTGTTTGAGTTATTAGTTTTGTTGAGTTAAACGTGTAAGTCAAATCATTGTATATTCGAGAGAAAGAATGATGAGGTTAATTGTAATCATTTGACAAGTGAGAACGTGCATTTAGCTAATCAAGTGACGAGAAGATTGTAGCAATACAATCTTATCGTCAAGTTTCTCCTTCACATACATTGCAGAATGTCAATGTGTGGCAAAAGTACCCGAGAGGTTGCTTGCCTTAATCAAGGAGAGATTACTTATAATGCAACCAAAATAATTAGATATAAATCATAACTTAACTTTGTGTATTTGGATTCTGGAAGGCGAGCAAGTATGACAATTGCATTGAGAGGTTGCTCGCTCTGATTCGAAGTTAATATATGCTTTATATCGCCTTGAATTATTAAAGCACAATTCATTATATTTAGATAATTAAACTATTCCTTCCTCTTCATGCTAATAACTTGTAGAAATACAAGTTATTATGGTCTTTGAGATAGAATAATGGGACCAAAACACATGGTAAATGTGTCAAAACGTGTAGCTTATGTTGTAAATACATAATTATTTAGAAATATATTTTACATTAGCTTCATGCCTACTTTACAGTGTTTTTAGTGTCTACGTAAGATTATTGACAAAAGAATAAGCTAGAAAATCACAGAGGAACTTGCGTAAAGGCAAGGAGAAAACCAAATCACCACTCGAGAAGAGGTTTACTAGAAGACAAAAGTGGTAGTTAGAGTGATGTGACTTGACGAAAAGGATAACTTTCGACACTAACATGGTCAAAATGATAAATTTTCCGTCAAAAGGTGCCTATATAAGAAGCTTCATCGCCACCGAGAAAAAAAGGCTTGTATGTGTCATGGAGGCCTATATGGGTCATAAAGATCTTAATGGACCAAAACCTAGAGAGTTTAGCAAGGATTAGCCTTACCACCATCTGTGAAGCATTTCTTCATCTTCTTCAGCCAGTTTGTGGAGTAAAGGCTATAGTCTGAGTGAAGAAGATCACATTCCCATCTCCCGGTAACTTGTATTATCTTTTATTTTCTTTCCATTTTTCTATTTCTTTACATTATATGTGTTCATATTCTACAGTGGTCGAAGGTTTTTATTCTTTAATACAATGTATATTTATACACTGCTTAGTCCATCCATCTCTTTACTATTCATTTGTCTTTGTGTCATTTGTAGTTTTGTTTTATGATTCATGTTTGATAAGAAGTTTTGCTTATAATATTTATCGTGTTAGTCGAGCTATATCCATCACTTGGTCAGTGTATGTCACCAATTGCTCAAGATGGTAAGAAGCAAGGAATGGCTAACACGAGCAAGGAAGAGTTTTCTTGATCTTGGTGAGATAACTTCCATCATTTGTATTCCGAAAGGTGAACAAGTGTTGACAATAGGCGTCGAGAGGTTGCCATCCTTAAACACAAAGCTCTATAAGTAATATAAGTAAATAATTCTAGATATACCTTGATTAACTAGGTTTAGTCATTTGGATCCTGAAAAGAGACCAAGTGTGCATTTCAATGACTCTGAGAGGAGCACACCTTAATCATAAATTAGTCTAGTGAGTTATATCACATTGAGGTGGTCGTATAGCTTATTCGCTTGATAGCATGAGACCTTACTTCACCTTCTTCCTTAGCATAAATTAGTTCGCTCACTTCTCTATCTTGTCATAATTTATTCCTCTATGCATGAGTCTCTAGATGTAAATAGGTAGTTATAATTCTTTTATATTCTTTTAACTCAATTGTCATAGTGCCTAGTTAATGAGTAGATCCTAGAACTAAGCTTTGATATTAATTCTCTGTGTTCGACCCTGGTTTATCCGACAAAACCTATTGTTTCGCTTACACTTAGATGAGCAATAGAAAAACTTACATAACACAAACTTGGAAATAGGTGGTGGGGATCACATTGGGAGCATTTTACATACAATGATCATGTCCACTCGCATGATGAAGAGAATATGGGAGAGCATTTTGCATGTAATGATTCATATTCAATGACACATCATCGCACCACAAACATGCAAACTACAACAAGGCCATATAATTTTGGCCTGGTTAGATATGTTTGTGTGCCTTAATCATAGACAAGTCTTTTAGAATATTATTTTCAAAGATAACACAACTTATTCCATAGCAAGTCCCATGAAACACAATCTCAATTTAAAAATAATCACGTTCACAACCAACACAACTCTAGGTGAGAGTTTCGTCAAGAGAAACACACACAAGCACATGCGTAGATATGAGTTCAATTTCCAATTTCATCATCTCATCATACTTACCTTTTACCGCCAAGCACCTTAATTAGTGTACATAGTCAGGATAAAAATTTATTGTGCATAATTTTTACTATATAGTTATACCAAATGATTTAGTTGTGCGATAGAATAATTAGGATCTTAAATTTCCTGTATTTAACCCTCGACTTACCAGAAAACCTCTTTCTGCTTACACTTAGACGATAGAGAGGAAAGCTTATACGACGTGCATATCATTAGCAAAGTAGCAACACATTAATATGAATGCACTTTTTAACGCATAACCCTATTTAGTTGCCTAATAATCGCTCAATTAGATCTTAGCATGATAATTCCACGATACAAACTTATGCATAGAGTATTTCAAGCACCCCTCCCTAAAAACCTCCTCTCCTTTACCCCAAAAGAGGGTGTGGGAGATGGAAAGCATTGCCATACTTTGACAACACTCTCGAACCAACTAGCCTACATGTCACAGCAGCCTCTAAACATCCAATGTTACAACAACCTCTAAACTTCCTTGTATGTTAATCAAAATCATCACAAGCTAATTGTTTTAAACACATGAAACTTATAATTCTAATACAAACATACGACGGAAACACAAACCTTACTACCAAAGCACATGACTTCTAACTTATGCTAAATGCATACACATACTAACCATAAAAAAAATAATATCAATTCACCAATAGCTACTATAAGGCAAGCTCGACAAGGTGATCACTACCTAGAAAATGAAAAAATATTTTGATGGGATGAGTTGAAAAACTCAATGAGTGACTATTTTAATAAAACATGTTTTTGTCCATTAGTTATGCTCAAGCTTAAGCTTTTGGAAACAATCAAGCAGTTAAATAACATTTCATAAGTTTTATCTTGTACATTACTCTATAACTCGTTTATAACATAACATAGGTGACGTCTCAACTCATAACTCTCAATCATAGGCACAGTTCTAATTGTAACTTTCTCCCTAAGGAACAATATTTTGTACCTTCACCAATGTATAAGAAACATAGGCCTTATTGCCCTCAGATCAGTATGGAAAACATGTATGCACAACTTAAGTAGAGAGTAACCATCGGGTATAGATTTATCTTAGCTTGCACACATACTTCATTGAATTCTTTCTTTACTCAAACAATCTAATATAGCTTAAAAACATGCTTTCTTTAAACACTTTAGAATCTAGCTTTCAAATTTCCTATGTTATAAGATATGCTTTGCATAAATTCATACTTTAAACTTGTACTTTTGAACTTATACTTAAACTCATGCTTGCAAATTATTTATTAAATCAGTAAAGAAATATCATTTAAAATTCTCAAAGTATGCTTGGAAACATTTATCTTTAAACTCTTGTTTAAGAATAAACATTGAAATTCATTTTGTCACTCACAACTTGAAGTCCAACTCCTTAGCTCAAGAAATTTATCTTCCTTCTTTCTGATTTGAAACAAATGAATTAATATTCCATATTAATCTCCTTATTCTTAGAAAATAACAAGAAAACATCCAAAAATCACCAAACTTCCCAAAATCACTTTTTACCACTGGGTCGCTACACACACCATGACACTGTCATAGGCATGTCGTGTGGGCACAGGTAACCCATGACATGGCCCTGGGCAGTGAACCTCACAATCATGTGACCTCAGTGCACCAACCTTGAACCCAACGCCTACCATGCCTTGTCGCAACGCTCAACAGACACAAACACCTTATTGCATGCCACTAACCTTTTAAATGGTTGTGACACTAGCCCAACTCACCTTACTGCCCATCTTCAACACCCAACCTTTACACTGATGGTCGAAAACTTTAGATTTTTCTTTTGAAAAATCATACTTGATTTTAGAAATTCATAATTTAAAATCTAGAACTCAAATTAAGAAATTGCCTTCTACAAACTTTTTCTTATCCTCCTAAATACATTACCTCAAAATTCTAGCTTCAAAATCAAAGCAATAAGTTCTTTAGCCTCTAGAGAATCAACACTTCTTCAAATCCTTGAGAAATGAACTTCAAGCCTTTCCTTGTTGAAGGTCTTCCTTAAGTCCTTTTTGTCCAGTGGCCTAACCCTTTAAATTAGATTAATTTTAAGAGCATTACAATTAAAATCACCAAAAACACACCAGTGAAATGGAAGAATTTTGTCCTCATGGCTGCCATAGGACACTTCTTGCTTGCCTTTTTTTAAAACTCATGTATGCCTAGACATCTAGAGTCTACTCTACCAACCATTACTAAAATTTCTAAATCTTTCTTGGTTGAATGGCATTCAACCTCAACTCGCAAGCCCTTCAACTGCACCATACTGCCTAGCCATGGATGTTTGGCTTGTCTGTCGCCCTCCTCAATGCATGGCATGCCTTCACCTTGACCTTTAGAGGTTCTTTTGACATACTTGGGCTACCTAGTAAAACTTTCCTCACCTAGGATTGTTTTTTAACACCCAACCCCTAATGCTTAGAGGTTTTCTTAACATGGTTGGTCGTCCAACCATGCTCAATGCCTATTACTCATGGCCACCTAATACTTGTCCCTTGGAGGTGCTTAAGGCTCTCTTTTGCCGCTTAGGACATGTTCTTTAGAGGATATTGACACCCCTTGGCCTAGCACTATGAAAAGCTCCTTGCACCGACACTTAGCCAAATTTTGAACTTTCTTCTTTTTTTATATTCATTTTTCCTTTGGTCGTCCACTTGAACCCTTAAACTAAACTTAGCCACAACTCACTCTGGGCAACCTAAGGGTGGCTAGAGTTTACAAAAGATGTAGCCACTAGTAGCCTTAGTGTCATTAGGGAGGTAGTTTCAATCTGCATCATTGATAGCTTTTAGGACAACGGAAAACTTTGATAATGTAATCCTAGGTTCTTGGTTTTCATCAAGTCTTGTGTAACTCTATCTATAACATTTAATGCTCTATACAAGGTTTGCTTGTAAACCTACATAATAATCTTAATTAAATCATATCTAATTAATATTTCATTTAAATCTTATTTGAATGAATATGTCTTCAATATCTTATAGATTTATATTAATATAATTAATTAAATCATATTTAATTGATATTTCATTTAAATCTTATTTGAATGAATATTTTTCCAATATCTTATAGATTTATATTAATATAATTAATTAAATCACATTTAATTAATATTTCATTCAAATCTTATTTGAATGAATATCCCTGCAATATCTTATAGATTTAATTATATCAAGTTTAATTAAATAAAACTAAAATATTAATTAATAGCTAAATTAAATATTTTATATTTAACTTATATTAAAATTTGAATCATATTCAAATATAAGTTTCCCTCCTAATCAATAATTTTAATATGAATCCAATTCATATTAAATTAATATTTAATCTCATTCAAATATTTAATCTCTCATAAATTAATTTTGAATCATATCCAAAATTAAACTTATAATAAAGTTGGATAAACTTTATATTATAATGTATCACTATACATTGAACTAATTTTCAAAGTAAACTTGAACATTTCAAATTACAACCAATATGAATAAATCTCATTACCCTTTACGAGCTAGGAAGGAGACCTAATAGACCTACAGATCAGAAGCTACAACGATCTGAGATTAATTAACTAAACTCATTAACTATATTAATCAATATTCATTAACTTTGTGTACACTCCACTAAAGACTCATAATTGAAGTCTTCTTACTATAGATATATTTCTATGTCCACGAATATAGATCAATAACAGTAAGTTAGTCTTTCACGAGTGTTCATACACTACAACAAAAGCCACTTTTTATAACACGTAAGCATAACATTTTATTAAAGTAGTTATAAAAAGAATAGAAAAAAGGCGGAAGGATGAAAAAAAAAAGAAGGCAGGAGTGAAATTTTTTTGTCTGACGCTCTTTTCATTTATGAATAACAATTACTCATCCATTGAAATCCTCTTCTCTCACATATCAAAACCCTTTCCCTATCTTTTAAACATATCAGAACCTTCTTCTCCTTTAACTTCATCATTCTCCTTCCATTCCCAAACCCTTCTTTTCTTTTTCCTTTTCCCATGGTTGATTCCCTTTTCTTTACCATTTTCAATGACATTCTTCTCAATATCTTCTTCAATGAAACTCGGCTCGATTAGCTTGTGTTTCCACCAAAATTTCCTTTATAATTTGCAACATCTGCTGGAAAATGAAGTGTTCCAACGTCATTTCTTCTCTCGTTGTCAATCTTCTCGATGAAAACACTATTCTCACCAGTGTATGAACCTCCCTTCACAAACTCGCTATTTGTTGTCGTGCCATAGGAATTTTTCTCTTACCAGAGGCGACGAAGACTTGTCCACATTGAGGAAAAAATCCTTTATTCAGAATCAATTTTTCCTACGTTCTTAATTTATTTAGTTTTAGTTCTCTAGCGATTGTCAGTCGATTCCTTCTCTGTTACGACAATGTTATCTTCCTCATTTCCAGCGACGTCGGTTAGCACTTCCTCAATTTTTCTCTCTTCTCATCGTGTTTCAAAAGGATTAAGATTGTGGGTGTGGTAAATGGTTCGGGAAAATTTTCATTGGGTTAGATTTGGATCAGTATTTTATAGTTTT
>JBBPDI010000009.1:16732105-16743089 GCA_037974545.1 Cucumis variabilis | reverse complement strand
CACACTTCTTCATGTTGTCTAACAAAGGATTTTCATGGGTTTCTGTGGTCGATGTCTAGTAACTACCAGTGTATACACTGATGGTAAGATATCACTCTCATACCATGGAAATAACATATCTACAAGTACTTAATTATCTCAATACATGTCGAATAATGAATATTGAATTTTGTATGTCGATCTACACTTGCATCTTCATCATATACATTGATTAATTTAATATGCTCTCCTTTTGTTGATGCTTTCCTTTATTATTATCAATAATTAAACTATATATATTAAAAGATATTCGTAAGAAAAAATGGAAAGACAACCAATGTAACATTTCCATTGTTCTTGACGTATTATGGAGGGACTCCATAGTCCAACTAGTATTTCACTCTCATTATGATGTTAAACTTTAATGAACTTGTTGCTGAAAGTACACCAAGCAACAATTAGGCATCTTAATGTTTGGATGCCTAGATTAGAAACCGCCTGAAACTTGATCGCATGGTTAGTTGATCGTTTGGATTAAGGATGCCTAGACTGAACATTTAGACTGGGGGACGCTTGGATGGTGGATGTTTGGACAAAACACCTAGAATGGTGGACACTAGGATAATGGACACCTAGACAGAACGCCTGGACTAAACGGGCAGGTGCAAAATAGAAACTTGTTAGTTAAAGGTTGAGTCATGAATCATATGCTCTTTTTAAGATGTTTCATGACTATGCTCAGAGTGCTAACAGTTGTTGATTTGCCACGTCCTCCTCTTGATAAAACAACCAAAAAACTTTATCAAAGTTGCATAGAAACCAATTAAGAAACCAACACTCCTGAATGACTTTGGTCGAAAACTAAAAAGAAGAGAACTTTTGAGAGAGTTTTGTAAGAGAGATTATTTTTGGATGATAGAAAATGAGAGGAGAAGGAGGGCTATTTATTTGAGTTTCATAATGCCTCTAACAGTCATGAAATCATTAATGCATAAGATTTGTAAAGTCTTAATAGTCGTAACACATTAATGGCAATGTCAAAGTGTAACACCTCAAAGCGATCAGATGACGTCTCAACACATCGCAAGGTCTTAATGCATTATAAACTCAACGCATCGCAAGGTCTCAATGCATTACGATCTCAACGCCTCACTTCAACACATTTAACGCATTTCAACACCTCGTCTTTCAGCATTGACCTTTTGGAAAATTAATTTTATTAATTAAAAAATTAAAAAAATATTTAAAAAGTAATGTCATTATTTTATTCCTCATCTCACCTAACTTATTTAATTAAACGGATGACATGCGTATGCAGAGACGATATAAACAAATCTAGATTTGTTTATCTCCTCACTCTCTCTAAAATACGATAGAGTGACTCTTGATTTTGAACTCTATCTCTAACATCTTACACACAACATTTTTTGAGTTTAGTTTGAAAAACCCGTTCTTAAGGTCTAGCACGTTTTTCCCAGTTTAGTGGATACTCTAGAGAATTTTTCTTTTCATAGGAAGCGGTCCTCACTTCCACATCCACAAAGGTGAGCCAATCAAGAGTATTCTTATCGCTAGGTACTCCACTTAGACATAATGTATAGATCTTATTAAGAATGAGTTTCATCCTTTTCATTCGTATCAGGATATCATGCTAATTGTTCTAGCATGAGTTTCTCCATGTCACTTGTGATCAGATATTACCATTTGAACTTATTTCTTGGGATCTCTAGTTTACCTCATGAGTGATTCATTTTTCTATAGGCATGAGTCTTATTCTTTTTTAGGTTTCTAAAAATCTTCTCTCTAGCTAGTCCTTTCGTCAAAGGATCTACCAAGTTTTCATTATTTCATATATGATCCATTATAATTGCACCAGTTGTTAGCAACTTTCTAATGGTACTGTGCTTACGACGTATTTGTCATCTTTTGGCGTTGTAATAATGATTATGAACTTTTGCGATTGTTGTAGTACTATGGCAGTGGATCAACGTGGTTGGTACCAATTTATCCCATATAGGAATTTTAGATAACAAGCTTAAAAACCAATTTGCTTCTTCACTAGCTGTTAGTGCTATCATTTTTTACTCCATCATTGACTGGGCTAAAATAGTTTGTTTTTTGGATTTCAAGCAACAAGTCCACCTCTTATATTAAAAAATTAGCCACTAGTAGCCTTAGAGTCATCCAAGAGAGAGTTCTAATTTGCATCGTTGTAACCTTTTAGGATAGCAGGAAACTTTTGATAATGTAATCTTAGGTTCTCCTAAGATTGCATTGGCTTCTCCTAAGTATTTTGATATCAAAATTTTCATTTAACCATTGATTTTACATCATTTATGATGTGCACGTTTAATCCAAAGATTAGCTTTGAATTTGTCACTTTCATTAGCTTTGAATCCTTCAGAAATGATAAAATTATCAAAATTCTCATGTCATTGCTTAGAAGTTCGTTTCAATCCATAGAAAGATTATCTAGTTTACAAACTTTATTATCTTACCATGAACTTTGAAACCTTTAGGTTTTTCCATATAAACCTCTTTTTCTAATTCACCATTTAAAAAGGCAGTCTTGACATCCTTTAGGGTATTAAAAGATTATTAAGAGCTTCTACATAAATCGACACTTCAATTTAGATGATTCTAACCACAGGGGAGAAGGTATCAAAGAAATCTATGTTTTCTTTTTGTGTAAACCCTTTAGCTAGAAGTCTGGCCTTATACTCTTTACTTTTCCATTATATTTGAGTTTCTTACTTATAACCCATTTGCATTTTGTTGCTTTGCAGCCAATGGGTAGGTTTACCAAATGTCAAGTTCTATTTGACTCAAGAGAATCCAGTTCATCGTTAATAACTTCTTGCCATAAGTTGTCATCTATTTAGGATAGAACTTCTATTAGATCTTTAGGATCTTCTTCTACATTGTAGGTTCCAAAGTCATCTTCAAAAGTCTTTAATGGTTTGAATTCTCTTGTTTCTTCTAGGCTTAGGTTTTATTTCCTTCCTCATTTGAAGTTTGAGTTCTAACAAAAGGTAAACTACTTAGAACTTGTGTCCCCACTAGTTAGACTATTAGAGCTCAATCCCCTCACTATTTCTTAACTTGAAAGGAAATCTATTTTCAAATAAGTCGACGTCATTTGATTCTATAAACACTTGATTTACTAGGTCATAGAACCTATAGGTTTTACTATTGATTATATATTCAATAAAAACACACTCATAGACTCTACTAGCAAGCTTTCTTCTTTTAGGATATGGAATTCTAATAAAGGCTAGACACCCCCAAGTTTTGAAATGTGACAAGTTTGGTTTTTTTTATTCTTAAAAACTTTGTAAGGTGAAGTTGTATTCTTAGACATTAGAATTCTAATAAGAACACAACACACAGTTTGAATAATTTCACCCCACCAATATGGTGCAACTCCTTAATCAAGTAAAATAGCCACTACTAATTCAGATAAATCAATTTTATTTTCCCTTTTGGCTTTGTTGTTCATTTAAGAAGAATAGGGTGCTATCGTTTCATGGATTATTCCATGTATGTTATAGAAGTTGTTACATGCAATTGAATCGTATTCAATTCTCTATCACTATGAAGTTCCTTAATTTTTCGATAAAGTTGATTTTCTATTTTAGTTACAAATAAGTCAAACATGTCAAAAGTATCACTTTTATTTTTTAGCAAATAAATTTTAAACCTCAAACCTTAAGAAACTTGAGTTTTTTTAAAGAGCTTGAAATGATAGATTTTGATTAAAGTTAAGCTTGGAAAAGTAAACTCGAGCGGTGTCATTTTAAGTGTGTCATGGTAGGTGGGAAGAAGGAAAACTAAGAAAGGATGGTACAGAAGTTAAGGAGGTTAAGTTGAAAAAAGAGGAAAATTTTGGCTAAATCCACACCAGGTGTTTTGAGTTTGGTAGGAAACCAAAAAAGGAGCAAATAACCTCGACAACATGGCAAGTGAAGGTGTGTGACTGAAAAGTGTTGGATAACCTCTAAGTGTATTAGGTGTGATGACCATGGCTTGGTAGAGAGGTTTGCCTTGTGAGCTTATTTGGCAGTTGAGGCACTAGGCATTTTAGCTAGGCAGCCATTCTTGGCTGGTGAGAAGGCATGTCCACTCAAGATGGGGCTTGCGACCATGCCAAAGGAGGTTAGTAAGCATTGAGATTTAATATTTGAGCATTTTAATTAAACTTAAGCAAGGAAGTAAGGTTGGTGATTGACGCTGATAAGTCATTTAAGTGGTTTCCACGTGTCCTTTGTATACTTAAGTTAAATTTTGGCAAGTTTGAGGTGTCAAGAAATTCTCATCAAGACTCACTATAAATAGATCATTTCAGAAGAGAATTGCTCTTATTTTACTCGTGTATTTTGGCTTAAATTACTTTTAAAGGTTTCCAAATTACATCAAGTTTCTAAGTTTTGGCTGTTGGTCAATTTTGATGCAAGGACGATAAGGTTCGTGTTAAAGAAAGGAGGAAAGGTCATTTCGGGAAGAATTTAAGCAGTCTTGACTCCCATAAGGCTACAAAACACATATCATGAATTATTTTGCTGAAAATTTGAGGTAAGAAAGTTAAGATAATTTCAAGCAATTGTGTAGAAGAAAGTTTTTTCCAAAGAGTTATGAATTTTTAGTATAATTTTTCAAAGTGGAGTCAAGTTTTTGGAAGAAAATTGGGTTATGGGCAATGTTGATGGCTAGCCGAGTGCCAAGGATTACAAGGCGAGATGAGTGTGCGTTTTGGTAGAAAAAGAGGTTAGCGTGTGCTAGGCAACCTATACTGGGTGCATGGCCAAGGACTATACGACACGACCTGTGCACAAAGGCAAGCAACGCACAGGGCACGTGCAAGAGCCCTGTGCGCAAGCCGCAAGGGCATGTGTAAGGCATCAAGTAAGCATTCGTGTGAGTCGTAAAGCAAGCTACATGCGAGGTTAGCATACGGCATTGCTGGACAAGCATTACGCGTGGATGCCAATCCTTGACACCGTGTCCTGCACGCTAGCCTATGGTGATTTTGGGCTATTTTGGTGATTTTGGGGAATTTTAAGTTTAAGTTTTGGTCTTTTCATGATCAAAGGAAATTAAATGGATTTATTTCCCATTATTTCAATTCGAGAGGAGATTGGGTAAATTTAGAAGTCGAGGGTTTGAGCTACTATCTGTGAGTGACAAAATGATTTCTAAAGAAATTTCTATACATGTTTTACAAGTTATTCTTTAAAATATGCTTTGAGATAAATATTGAGCTTTACTGATTTACAAAGCATGTGTTAAAATATTAGAAAGCTGAAACCATATTTGAGTAAAGTATTTAAGTTTATTGTATGAATTATCATAAAGTTTATTTAACAAAGCATGAGTTTGAAATGTTTTGACAAAGAATGTATTTATTGTTGATCTTACTGATAAGATTTATAAGAAAGAATGATTATGCTATATTTCCAAGGTATTTAAGCTTGAGAATGAATTTAGCATGTTTGTCTACATCTAATGGTTCTAAGATATATAGCAACCCTTCGAAGAGAAATTTTGTATGTGCACAGAAGGTTATGTGATAAGGGTATTCAGTAGATACCTAGTTTCCATCACTGATACATACTAATAAAGTGAGGGCTTCTACAATTGTCTAGTTTCCATATCAAGAGATGAGATCCTGTATGAATGTCTCTAGTTTTCATCTTATTGTTTGTAGCTATAACGAGCGAGGGCACACTACTGATGCCTAATTTTTTACTCGTAAATATCGTATCACTAGATAAGGGCTTCCAGACCTAGTTTCCATTCTTGTGATTCTTATGGTATAGCAACTGAGAAAGAGAAAGTTTGAGACAAATTGTTGAATTTGATTTTTATTATTGTTAAGATTTAAGCTTTAAAAGATTTACTGTTCAAAGCGTGTTTTATAAAATCGTCACTCATTGGTCTATTTCACTCACCTTTTCAAAATGATATCCATTTTTCAAGAAGAGATAGTGGTCTGCGAGCCTAACCTATTGTGACAAGTCTGCTATACCAGTTTGTTGTTAGGTTTTGCTTACTTAGTGGTTAGTTATTTAAGTTAGAGCTATGTTATGTATATATGCCTAATGTTAAGACCAATCAAGTTTTTTTTTTTTTTTTCATTTGGCTTCTTGAGAAGTTGATTTGTAACTAATGGCACATAACCTTGACTTGTTTTTTCAGAAATTATGTAATAAAGTTTGTTTAATCTATAAATCAGTGTTGGTCTGCTGCTAAAGTTCGAAATTGGTTAAAGTATTTAGTATTTAAAGTGATCAGTAGTCAACATCAGTTGGTGTCATTTAGAAGGAAAGTGATATCAAATGACTTCATGTTGCCTCTTAGGTCGAGATTAGTTGATCTAGGAAGGGGTGTGACATAAATAAAAGTGTAATCAGTCTAATCATCAATAAAAGTTATAAAATATCTTTTACTATTTTAGTCAGACACCATCAAATTTACATAAGTCTAAATGAATTAAATCTAGAGGCTCATAATTCTAAAGTACAAATTTATCGAAGCTTTAGTTATTTTAACTTGACTACAATATTCATATTTATCAAAATCATTCATTGATAACTTAGGAATCATATTCAACCTACACATGTTGCTAAATATTCATTTGTTAACATGACAAAGTCTACCATGCCAAGTATTAAAAGAAGACAACATGCATGTAAGTAGAAGATTGAATTTAATTCATTTCGAGATCAAGCTTAAACATCCTATCAATTACATAACTCTTCCCCACAAAGGCATTATTCTTAGTAAGAGTAAATAAATATGCTCTTATAGTCTGAGTGAAGCCTACCTTGTTAAGGAGATAATCTGAGACCTGATTCTTCCTTATTTCTGAAGTACTGTGCAAAACTTCCTTCAAAATGACTATCTTGCCAGACATGAACTTCAACTCCACTTTGCTGATTTCAACGACCTTTATTGTGTGGTGATCCCCCAAAAGTTTTTCTCTATCCTTAGTTTAGTTATAACTTTTAAAGAGACTATAGTCATGACAGACATGGTGTGTGGCATTAAGTTCTTCCTCTATTAGGTTCGCCTGCATAGTAGGACGACTTCTATTCATACAATTTCTAGCTAAATGACCAGACTTATTACAATTATAGAAAAGAATTTGTACCTTACTTCTGGACCAGGATTTTTTTTTTATTCTTTTGGTTTTTCTAGTTGTTGGGACCTCGATTCTGAACCTTCATTTTGTTTTCCTTTAGCTTCAATTTAGGTTTCAAATTGTCAATGGAAATCCTTCTAGGAACGATGTTCATCTTCTCCTCCTGGTCATGTTTTTGGACTTCCTCTTCAATCCTCAATGTGTGTTATCATATTTTTCAAAGAAAATTCTTTGGTCTTATGCCTCAAGGCATTTTTAAATTCCTTCCATGGGATGTAATTTGTCAATAATAACAGCAATTTGGAATGGTACATCTAAAGTCATACCTTCGCTCATTATTTCATGACCAATTTTTTGTCTTTTATGTGATTATGCTTCTACAGATCTTTCATTTTCATCTGGTATCGTAAGTATCGATTGATCGAATACTTATTTGAACTAGCTTCTTTGGTGTCATATTTCTTTTGTTAAGCATCTCATACTTCTTCCTTTGTTGTGAACATTGTACTGTAATACTCCAATGATTTTCTTTCCATGCGTCGAGATTTTTTAGTTGCTTTTTGGTTGGATCATTTTTTTGGAACTTTTGATTTTTCAGTAGTGTCACATGCCAACTTTCTTAATGGTTAAGAAAAACAACATCTTTTGTTTCCACTACTTGAATTTCCTTGGAACCATAATGGACACTTGAGATAAATGGAGAGAAAATCACCTTGGTCAGAACCAGTGCGTGTAGCAAAAAGAAAATTTCTTAAAATTGTTGGTGTAAGTACTTGAAGTAACAATTAGGCGTTGAAACTTGATCACCTGGTTAGTTGGTCACTTGGATTACGAATGCCTAGACTGAACGTCTAGACTGAAGGACGCCTTGATTCCTAGATAGAACTCCTAGACAGGTGGATGTTGGATAGTGGACGCCTAGCCAGAATGCCTAGATTGGTGGACACTTAAACAAAATGCCTAAACTGAACTCCTAGTTGCAAAATAGAAACTTGTTAGATGAAGGATGAATCATGCATTACACTCTCTTTAAGATATTTCACGCTCTATTTGGAATGCAAACAATTTTTACTTCCCATGTCGTCCCTAAAATAAAATAGCAAAAAAACACTTGATCGGAGTTGCATTGAAACTGATCAAAAAATCAACACTCTTGAATGACTTTGGTCAGAAACTAAAAATAGAAGAACTTTTAAAAGAGTTTTGTAAGAGAAAGTATTTTTGGATATTACAAAATGAGAGAAGGAGGGTCATATGTCATGTTGTGTTTCGTAACGCCTCAATGGTCATAAGAGCATTAATGCATGAGATCTGTAATGCCATAATGATCATAATGCTTTAATAGTCATGTTAAAGCGTAACGCCTCAACACGTTCAATGATGCGTCAATACATCATGATCGCAACTTGTTACAATTTCAATGTGTTGCAAGGTCTCGACGCATTACGATCTCAACATGTTATAATCTCAACAAGTTGCAAGGTCTCAATGCAATACGATCTCAATGCCTTACTTCAACACTTTCAAACTTTCAACTCCTCGCTTCTCAACGCCTTTTAAAAAAAATATTTAAAAAATAATTATTTTATTTTATTTTTCTCACCTCACTACACACGTTCGACCGAACTACGACAAGTGTGTATGGAGATATCAACAAATCTATATTTATTTATCTTCTCACCCCTCTAAAACATGGATACCCCATGTCTCAAATAACTCCCACGTAAATGTAGGAGTTAATTTTAATTTAACTTATTAAATAAAATAAAACAAATATTTAATTAAAATATCAATTAAATTAATAATAAATAGTTAAGTAAATCTAATTTAATTACTTTCATTAAAATCATACATGAGGATCTGTCAGTTTTAATTTAATTAATATTATTAAATCAAATTATATTATTTATATTATATTAAACTATTAATTAATTCTCCAATTAACTACGACTTATATTTAATTTATCCTATAGTTGAATCATATTTAATCATATCTCTCATAATCTATAGCATTATGTGTATCTAATGCACATTAATTTTAACATACTATTTTTAATATGGATCTAATTCATATAAATTAATATTTAAATTCTTCAATTTTTTAATTGGAATATTTTAAAAAATAATAAAATAAATTAAAATATTTGCAAGCTATAGAAAAATTTGGATTCTATCAATAATAGTCTTTTATTACTATAACATATTAATGACTATCAGTGATAGAATTTGCTATAGGTTATAAGTATTTTGTAAGATTTACTATTTTTGAAAATTTTCCTTTTTAATCTTCTCATAAATTAATTTTGAATCAAATTTGAAATTAAATTTATATTGTAAAGTTTAATTAAAATATAAACTTTATAATATAATATATCACCACCATACATTCTATTAATTCTCTTAGTGAATTATTTGAACATTTCAAATTATATTTAAAACATAATAATCTCCAACAACATGAGATTAATTGGTTAAACTCATTAACCACACATTAATCAATATTTGTTTATTATGTGTACAGTCCACAAGAGACTCACAACTTCACTCAGACATATTTATTTGTCTATGGATATAGATCAATAACAACAAATTATCCTTCATAAGTGTCTGTAATACCAACTGAGTCATTATCATTTTACCCCGGATTACATCTAAATCCTTAAATATCAATGCTCTTCTAATGAACAACATTTAACATATTGAGTGTACGAACTGATCACTCTCACTCATCCAAAGCAAAGAACAATCCCTCGTGAACAGGAGTCCATAGTACACTCAAGACTAAGACTAAGTTGCCTAAATCATCCTATTGAAATAGAAATCAAACTAGGTCAATGAAGTTACATTTAGTTGTTACTATTTCTTGGTTCAATATTATACAAATTCATCACATGTGATACCCCCACTCGCATTTCACCTACACAAACATGTTGGATCATTGCGTTTGTATCAAAAAGTGGATCATATCCATAGTGTTATCGGGATAAAGTACTCAACCTTAACCATTTATATTGTATCTTGAACATTGATCCATGTATGCTTTTATATACAATTCAAAACTTATTAGACAGTTTTAATTATTTGATTTAGGGTCATTAATTAAGACAAGACTAATACTAAATAGTCAATAACTGTTATTGAAAGGATTAAAATAGCACTTTATTGATAAAGTCAATTATAATTTACATGAGTTTCAAGATATAAAATCCAACAAACCTATGATTTATAACTCTAAACAGGTGGACTTTCTATTTTTGTACTTCAATGTAATGGGCAATGGGCACAAAGAACTATCAATATACAAATTTTGGTTCTCTCAATCCATTAACCCTCATTTTGTACGTGAGTAAGCATTTTCTTTTTCTACATGGTTAAGATGGAATAGTGAGGATTAAAGATTTGTAAAGTTTTAATAATAAAAAATTAAAAGAATTATCCTACCAGAAGTTGATAAGATATAAAATTGACATTGTTCGAAGCTCCTAATACGTGGAACTCTACCTACCCGATAAAGAAAAGTAAAACTACGTAGGGTTTGTCGTCAAAATGGAGAAAGCAAAAGGCAGTAAGCCCACATGGGTTTTATTTCACTTTCCAAGTACTCCTTCCTTCAACCTTCTTTCTTCCTCCGACAATGGAAAAGTTCACTCCCCATTGCTCTTCACTCACTTCATCTTCATCATTTTTCACACAATCACGCTTCAATCTCCCCATTTTTTCAACTCTTCTAGCTTCAATCTTCTTCCTCACTCTCCGTTTCTCCCCTTCCTTCTTCACTCTCCTCCTCCTTCTTCTAATCCCTGCCACTCTCTTCATCGCTAACAAAAAATTCAATCCCCTTTACCACCACCTGTTCGACGAAAA
>JBBPDI010000009.1:16629782-16660946 GCA_037974545.1 Cucumis variabilis | reverse complement strand
CCCAGATCTGAAGCTGAGGCCGAAGCCTGTCTATCAGGTCCTTTCTTTTATTTATCAAACCTAGTCCTAGAGCTAAGATTGATATTTTTACAAATTTGGTTAAATGGAGCCCAAATCTGAAGCTTAGGCCGAAGCCTGTCTATCAATTCCTTTCTTTTATTTATCAAATCTAGTCCTAGAGCTAAGGTTGATATTTTTTCAAATATTGTTAAATCGAGCCTAGATCTGAAGCTGAGGCCGAAGCTTGTCTATCAGGTCCTTTCTTTTATTTATCAAACCTAGTCCTAGAACTAAGGTTGATATTTTTTCAAATTTTGTTAAATCGAGCCTAGATTTGAAGCTGAGGCTGAAGCCTGTCTATCATGTCCTTTCTTTTATTTATCAAACCTTGTCCTAGAACTAAGGTTAATATTTTTACAAATTTGGTTAAATCGAGCCTAGATCTGAAGCTGAGGTCGAAGCCTGTCTATCAGGTCCTTTCTTTTATTCATCAAACCTAGTCCTAGAGCTAAGGTTGATGTTTTTATAAATTTGGTTAAATCGAGCCCAAATCTGAAGCTTAGGCCGAAGCCTGTCTATCAATTCCTTTCTTTTATTTATCAAATCTAGTCCTAGAGCTAAGGTTGATATTTTTTCAAATTTTGTTAAATCGAGCCTAGATCTGAAGCTGAGGCCGAAGCCTGTCTATCAAGTCCTTTCTTTTTCTTTATCAAACCTAGTCCTAGAGCTAAGGTTGATATTTTTACAAATTTGGTTAAATCGAGCCCAGATTTAAAGCTGAGGACGAAGCCTGTCTATCAGGTCCTTTCTTTTTATTTATCAAATCTAGTCTTAGAGCTAAGGTTGATATTTTTAAAAATTTGGTTAAATCGAGCCCAAATCTGAAGCTGAGGCTGTAGCCTGTCTATCAGGTCCTTTCTTTTATTTATCAAACCTAGTCGTAGAGCTAAGATTAATATTTTTACAAATTTGGTTAAATCGAGCCTAGATCTGAAGCTGAGGCCAAAGCCTGTCTATCAGGTCCTTTCTTTTATTTATCAAACCTAGTCCTAGAACTAAGGTTGATATTTTTTCAAATTTTGTTAAATAGAGCCTGGATCTGAAGCTGAGGCCGAAGCCTGTCTATCAGGTCCTTTCCTTTCCCTTATCAAACCTATTCCTAGAGCTAAGGTTGATGTTTTTATAAATTTGGTTAACTTGAACCCAGATCTGAGGCTGTGGCTGAAGCCTGTCTTTCAGGTCCTTTCTTTTATTTATCAAATTTAGTCCTAGAGCTAAGGTTGATGTTTTTACAAATTTGGTTAAATCAAGCCTAGATCTGAAGCTGAGGTCGAAACCTGTCTATCAGGTCCTTTCCTTTATTTATCAAGCCTAGTCCTAGTGCTAAGTTTGATGTTTTTTTTCTCTCTCCCTAAAAAATAAAAAAATCGGCCAAATACTTTATCTATTTCCTTTGTCCACCTTTAAATATTTTCAGGATGGACAAAGGGGGGCAAACTGTAGATACCGTATTTTGTTCGTCTTTTTTCATTTTTTCATTTATTTATTTATTTATTATAAATGAATTTGAATTTAATTTTAATTTTTAGATTTTAAATTTTAAATATTATGTTTATAAAAAAAGGAAAAACAAAAATAAATTAAAAAATAATAATTAAATTAAATTAAATAAAAGGGTTTGTTAATTCCCTTATTTCCTCTCAATCACCCCTTTCTTCTTCATCACTCTCAATCTCAAGCTCCCACTCTCTTCTACTCACCCACTCTCTCACCTTCTCCCATTTTCTATGCGTACTATTTCACTCTACTTCCCTCAAGAATCTAAAGTAAACGATCAATTTGTCCTAAACTTGGCCCTATAAAAAGAGAAGGAGGAGATTTTAGGAAAGGGGACTGATATCAAGAAAAAAAAAAATCTTTTGAATCTGGAAAGAATTTGAGAAGATCGAAGCGTGCATTGATTGGACTTAAGGCAGACTGGTAATTTTTTTTCTTTTTCCTTTCAATTTAATTTAAGCCATTTGAATTAAATTCATTGTGGTTTTTTTTCCTCATGGTCGTTCATTCTGTGTTAATTATTTGGCACCCATTTGGGTGCTGTGTTAATTATCGATACTATGTTAATTAATTATTTCATTATGCGTTAATTATTTGGCACCCATTTGGGTGCTGTGTTAATTATTGAATGGAATTAGACTGTGTTAATTATTGATACTATTAATTAATTATTTCATTCTGCGTTAATTATTTGGCACCCATTTGAGTGCTGTGTTAATTATTGAATGGAATTAGTCATGTGTTAATTATTGATACTATGTTAATTAGTTATTTCATTCTACGTTAATTAATTATTTGACACCCATTTGGGTCCTATGTTAATTATTGAATGGAATTAATTTGTATTAATTATTGAATTGAATTAGTCATCTCGTGTAGTACTATGTTAATTAATTATTTCATTCTTGCATTTTACACTCATTTGGCTGATTTAAATTATTCTTTGAATTACCAATTTGTTTGATGGGTTAATTATTCGTTTGACACCCTCCTACATTAATTAATTAGCATGTTGATCTAGGCATCCATCTGGTATCTGTTTTAATTATTTTGCATGTTTCTTGCATTAATTAACACTGATTCTATATTTGTTTTAATTATTTGGCATCTATCCTGCATCAATTAATTAATTAACATCATGTTTAGACACCCATTTTGGTATGCTAATTATTCATTAGTGCATTAATTATTTGGCACACCCATTTGACCTATTAATTAATTAACATAATTATTTGTCATACCCTCGGTATAATATTTAGTATCCATCGGGCATATCCTCCTGTATAATATTTAGTATCTCATTTGGCTTTAAATTATGACATTTGAGGTATTAATTAATGAATCCTGCATCTTATAATCTTATAATAATTATTTAGCATCCATTTGGCTATTGTGTATTTGTTTGCATATGGCAATAATTATTTGACTACTATGTTGTTTATTTGGATCTTGCAATAATTATTTAACACTATTGTGTTATTTATTATTTAGCATCCATTTCGTTACCATGTTATTTATTATTTAGCATCCATTTGCTACTGTATTATTTATTCGTATCTTCCATTAATTTGAATAATTAATTATTTTGCATCCTGGTATTAACTAATTATTTTGCATCCTGTCATGTCTGTATTTATTTTATCTCAACATATTAACCTATTTCACACGTATTTTCTCAAATTTCACAATCTTTTGTTGTTATTATTATTATTATTATTTAATTTAAATATAAAACCTAAATTAGAGAAAAAGTATTTTTTTTATGGATTTTGTAATCTAAATTCCATAAATACATGAAATTTCTCCATTTAAAATTTAATTAATGAAATTTCTCCATTTAAAATTTAATTAAGATGGAGATTAAATTTTGAAGTTTGGTATTTTAATATTCAAAAAAAAATCTTTTAAAACAAAAATAAATTTAATTTTTCTAATGGCTCTTTGAAAAAGATATTTACAAACCACCTTGAAAGGTATTGTAACGGAACCTCATATCCACAGGTACATACAGGTGCCAATTGAGCTAAGCTCTTGTTGGCCTCAATTAGTTATCTTACTATATCATAATTGAACCTCAATCTTTAATAAATATCAAATATATTCATTTACTAACATTTCAAAAGTATACCGCTAGCTAATACATAATATATATTTTTAATCAAATTTCAAAATTATATAAATAATTAATTTATAATAGAGGAATTTATATAAATAAAAGAAAATAGAAAATATTTACATCCTATAGCAAAAACAATAGATACTTTGGATTGAGTTAAAATTTTGGTTATCATTTTGGGCTTGGATTAAAATTTTGCTGATTAAATAGTTTGACAAATTTTCTATTTTTAAAAATTTCCCTAATTATATTCCAAAAATTTAGGGTAAATTTGAATTTTCAAAATAAGTATTCCCGATAAGTTTTGAAAATATTTTTCTTGATCTTTTGGCTTCTTTATTTTGATCTTCTTATTCTTATTCTCTGTTATCGTCTTCACATTCATTACTCTATTGTCGATTAACATTGTTTTGTTAATATTTGTGTTCTTAATTTACCGAGTACAATATACTTTATTAATTACAGTACTAAAATGTCAAATTTATACCTTCTCATCTCATTGAGTTTTCTCTTCTTACTCTTTTTGTACATCTTTCAATTTTTGCGTTTGTTTAATAAATTTTCTTTTAATAGCCTGCATTTGTTCATTGTGGTTTACAATTAGAATGTATTACTTAAAAAATAGGGCCAACAAAGATAGATTATTTTCTTCTTTTGTAGCTTCATTCCATTATTTTTTTAAAAAATGTATTTGACTGTCGTGTTTGCCTGCCGATCCTCCAACCATTGAATCTTCTATTTTCTCTTGTAAATATAGTGAGGTGCATATTAATATAACACGCTTTATATGGAAGTTTTGGTTGTTGCAAGAAAGTTTTTATAAGGCCTCTTTATATTACATCTTTAATGTAATTATTTTGCATATTTTAGTATTCCTTTACACTATCGGTGATTTCTTCTAATATCTTGGATTGTTTATCTATTTTGTTTTAACTATTTATATTTTTTATTTTAAAAGGAATATTAGCATAAATTACATCAGTGATTTTGTCACGTTAAGAAATGAAATTAGATTCTTCAAATTAGTCCCTCACCCTTAAAGGAGATTTAAGTACATTGTCGATTTTTTTTTTCTTTTTGTGTGTGATTTCTTCTATCTAGTGTTTGTAATTTGGTTTTATAAAATTAAAGTAAAAAAAATTTAAGATGTTTGGATAAGTTTTGAAATACTGGATTTTTTATCCAAAATATGTTCGGTCGGTAGGGTTGGAGGAAATGGGAAGATTAAGTATATATAGATGGAGGAAATAAAATCTTCCCATTTTTTTTATATGTATATTATAGAGAAAAACCGTTAAGTTTCATTTAAAAAGGAAAATAAAATCTTCACTATCTTCTTATTTATTTAAGAAAATTTAAAAAATGACAAATTTAACAAAATATTTACAACCTATAGCAAATTCTATCACTTATAGTCATTGATATGCTATAGTGATATAAGACTATCATTGATAGAATTCAAAAGTTTGCTATACCTTATAAATATTTTAATTTATTTTGTTATTTTTAAAAATGCCCTTGATAGAATTTGTTATAGGTTACAGATATTTTATAAAATTTGCTATTTTTGAAAATTCTCCAAGTAGAAATCCAGAAGATTTCTTTTCCGTTGTGAAAACAAGACACAACCGAAATACAAAAATTGAAAAAAATATAATATTAATACAATAAAATATAATATATAAATAAATAAATTGAGAAATTAAGAAAATTAAAAAAAAAAATGAATTTTCCTCACTTTCTCCCTCTTTCATGGAATTCTCTCTAACGTGGGTACAACTTACAACACCACCAAATGCCATTATTTATAGGCAATTTGGCAAGTAGAATGTGACATTAGATGGCCACTAAGATACCATGTTTATTTGACACACGGTGTACACTAAGTTTCTACAATCATAAGACACATGACATGGTGAGATAATGGATAGATATATCCTTAGTATTTATAATACTTCCTCTTAGATGCCTATTACATATATAGAATATCTCTCATTAAAACCTTACTAGAAAAAAATTCAATGAGAAAAAATCTTTGTGAAAGAAAAAGAGTACACATTTCATATATACTTATAAAAATAAAATTTTCTCCCCCTCATGGTAACAGATCTTTGAGTCGTCGCATTCCAATATTGTGCACCAATTTTTCAAAGTTTGCGGTAGGTAATAATTTTGTAAATAAGTCTGTCAGGTTATCCTTTGAACAAGTTTGTTGTACTTTGATGTCGTCATTTTCTTCAAAATCATGAGTATAGAAAAGCTTCGGTGAAATGTGCTTTGTCCTATGACCTTTAATATAACATCTTATTATTTGAGCTATACATATCGTGTTGTCTTCGAATAATGTTGTTGGAAGGAGTTTACTAGAAGACAAACCACATATTTCTCGAATGTGTTGAGTCATCGATCTTAACCATATACATTCTCGGCTAGCCTCATGAATTGCAAGAATTTTGACATGATTTGAAGAGGTGGCTGTTATGGTCTGCTTTACCGATCGCCAAGATATAACAGTTTCTTTACATGTGAATAGACAACCTATCTAAGATCTAGTTTTGTGTGGATCAAATAAATATCTAGAATCTGCAAAACCAACTAAGTTAAAATTTGATTTATTTGAATAAAATAATCTCATATAAATTGTTCTTCGAAGATAATGAAATATATGTTTAATTCCATTCCAATGCTTTTTTGTTGGAGAGAGAAACTATCTCTAGCTAAAAATTGACTGAAAATGCAATATCTGATCTTGTATTATTAGCAAGATACATAAGTGCACCAATTGCACTAAAATATGATACTTCTGGACAAAACAATTCTTCATTACCATCTCAAGGTTGAAATATATCTTTCTTCACATCTAGCTAATGAACAAACTTGCATTGAAATGTTCAATGGATGTGCTTTATCCACATAAAATATTTTCAAAACTTTTTCTGTATAAGTTGATTGATGAATAACTATCCCATCTGCCAGAAGCTCAATTTGTAAACCAAGACAAAATTTTGTTTTTTTTAGATCTTTCATCTCGAAGTCTTTCTAAAGATATTCTATCTCGGACTTCTTTTTTAGCCTATTTTTGGCAATTTTCCAATTGTAATCACTTATTGATTTAAAAATTTTGTAGTCTTAAATGTATCCAATCATAACGAGCTTGAGGAAGATTAACTAATTTTAAATGATCGTACATTTCTTTCAATTTATTCCACAATGTATGGGGATTTTTCATTGTTAAATATTCTGACTTTAAATCCTCATGAATGTGATGTTGAAAGAAAATCATGGCTTTCACTTTCTCTTGACTGGTCGTTGCATTTTCTTCTTCAATTGTATTTTCAAGATTTATGGTGTCTAGATGCATTTCAACATCAAGAACCCATGACAAATAATTGCTACCGTTAATGTGAAGAGCCGTAAATTCTAATTTCGTAAGATTTGCCATGGTAATGCTATCATAAAATATTATAATTATATTAGAAATTTGATATATATTAAATATAAAAAATAATATTTATTTTATTAGTTGTAACAAGTAGGAAAAAACTAACATAATGTTAGGACCTACCTTTGACGAATGAGGCGGCCAAAACTTGTGCTAATAACGTGTTGTGAAAACGGGGTACAACCGAAATACGAAAATTGAGAAAATATAATATTAAAAAAATAAAACAATAAAATATAATATATAAATAATATAAATAAATAAATAAATAATAAATTAAGAAAATTGAACTTTCTCCACTTTCTCTCTCTTTCATGGAATTCTCTCCAATGTGAATACAACTTACAACTCCATCAAATGTCACTATTTATAGGCAATTTGGCAAGTAGGATATGATATTAGATGACCACAGCTAAGATACCATGTTTGTTTGACACATGTTGTACACTAAGACACATGACATGGTGAGATAATGTGCATCTATATATCCATAGTATTTATAATATTTTTCGTATTTTTCTTTTTTCTCGTGCACAAACCAATACTTAGAACCAAAAAGATCTTATTCCTCCTTACTTTGGAGTTTCAATCATTGCCCTTCTCGTCGTTGCTAGTTTTCATTGGTGATTCGTCGCTCGTTGGAGTTTGCTTGTTTGCATCATTCAACCATCGCTCTTTGTTCTCTTCATCATCACTGACAAAGATTTGAGATATCGTCAAGGCAATTAGTTGCCTTCTTATTTTTGTTAATTAAACTAGTTTGCATTATATTGTAATCAGTGGATGTTTTGTGAACGACGTCGTAGGTTATTGGTCTTACGAGGAATCCGACGTATGCATGATGTATGTCACTGAGATGGGCTTCAATAGAGATGAAGAACACGAAGAAGTTTGAGAAGGAAATTAGGGAATTTAGGTGGTTGAGTGTTTTGGTAGAGAAAGATTAAAGAAAGAGTTGATTTTATTTGGGTTAGGAAGCTTGATTCAATTATGGAGTATTCTAAGTTTTGAAAATTGGAGTAGGGACATCTATGATATTTTGGCAGCATTATTTTTTTCATATTTTTTGATTTTGACATATTAATAATTAAAATTAAATTTTGACAAGTAAACCTATAATTTTGTTATTTTTCTGGTTCGCCCAATATTTCTATAAACTTGAGAGGAAAAACCTTTTATCTCAACCGCATTGCAAATTAGGAAAATTGCAAGAAAATCCAAGGGAATCGATAGTGATATGGTTCTTTGGAAATGGGCCAAGGAGAAAACAGAATCTGGTGGAGAATGAACTATAAAAACTCATTCACATCACATTCTATACTCAACCAATTTAATCCACACCACTTGGTCTTTTCCTAGAAATTTGGCTCCATCTCCGGTCTCTATCGTTTTTTTGAGTTCTTCGTCTTGAAATATGACTTACTAATTAATGCATTCTATGAAGGAAAAGAGTAAAAGGGATGGGCCATTGAAGTTGGGCTTGGATACTCACATGGCTTGTTTCAGTCCTTATCGTTCTCCCTTCTTCCACTGCGTTCTATCATCCTCTCAATTTAAATTTCAGAAAACCGTCGTGGATAACCAATTGGAAAATAGTAAATTTAAAAAATATTTTAATTTATAGTAAAATCGGCTGATATAGATATATTTTTATTTTTTTTCAGCCTCTGGAGGAAAATTTTTATTTGATAGATACAATATAAATATATAAGTTAAAATCATACAATATAACTCAGAATCACGGATATAGTGTAATTATAAATCATTCAGTTTGTAAAAATATTAAATAAATATTTATTTCTGGGATGGATCTAATTGAATCAATATCTCCTAGATTTATACCTGCAATTTATACCAGATTTTTGTATTTGTAAGTTTCAAGTAATTAACAATTTATTTAGTTGTAGTTGTTTCTTACCAGTATAATTATGATCATTGAACGTATATATGATTATTCTAAGAAAATTTTGATCTTCTCCTTAATCGTACTACTTGATTGATTTTCCTAAAATGATGTCAAACATAATTACAAAATTTTAGGATTATCTTGTTAATATTCTTTATCTATTTTTCATAATTGATATTCAAAAATAGATTTTAAATTTTGATTTGAAATCGCCAAAATACTAAAATTTGTTTTAAAATTTTATAAAAGCAGATATTGTTAATAATAATTTGAATTTAAAATTCTATCATCTCTAAAATCATGCTAAAATTATCCACTTATGTTATTAAAAAATTTATCATCTCCTCAAATCATGTTATTTGCTTCATATCTCTAAAATAATGGTAAACATAAAGTTAACATTTTTGGATTATTTATATTTCAAAATATTTATAAAAAAATTTGAATATTTTATTTTTGGAAGGAATTAATTGAGAAGAGATGATTTTTTTTAAAAAAATTTAAATTGGAAAAGAAAAAAGGAAAAGAAGATATTTAAGGGAAAAGAATAATAATAAATATTATTATTATTATTATTTTAAATATACTTCTCAGTCCGTGTTCTTTGTCCATCTTACTATTCATCATCTTCTTTACTCTCACCAAATCCTAGCCGCTGGCGACACCTCCATATCTCCTTTTGAGTGTTCTCCTTGTAGTCGAGATCTCCATCTTCGTAGTTATCCCCTCTGTTCTCTTGAAGGAGAACTGAGCCACAAGAAAACGTCTCCTTCGCTGCAAGCCGCTAGTCGCGTTTTTACTTCATCCGAAGTCGAGTGCTGCTTGTTCCTTCGCATGTCGCACGCCCAGCCATGTTGATCTCCTTCATCATCATCCGTTCGTCAGTTCTGCTAAAATTCTCAACCGCTGTTAGTCGCCAGATTTTAATGACTTTGTGGTTGTTGGAGTTTTGTTGTAGTTTTCCTTAATTACCCATTGAAGTTAAAATATATTAATTTTTAGATCATTTGAAAGAGACCAAAGAGGATAAAAGACGGAAAGGGAAAAACCCTTGAAGAAGCTCACCTTTGCGCCAAACGAAAAAGAATCTGTAATCAGTTCGATGAAGAAGATGGTTGTAATCGGTTTGATGAAGAAGGTGGTCACAACTGATTGAAGACTTTGAAGATTTGAAGGGGGAACGTAGGGCTTCAGGATGTTTTTTGGTGGAATCTACGAAAGTGGAAGATAGAGAAGCTGAATTCTTTTCGGCCTTGAAGAGTTTCAAGATGTGAAGAGAGTGATAACGTTTGAATACCTGAACGTGCACAATTTCAACAAGGATGTGTTATTTAATTACATGGTATTTGAGTTTTAGGTGAACAATTGTATTTAGGACTGTTTTTGAATTGGGTAAGGGTCATATGAGACATTGTTCCATTTATTTATTTTTCAGATTTTTCAATTTTGCTTTTCTAACAATTTAAAAATAATTTTACTATTTTCCCAAAGTAAACCTCCTAATTTGTCATATTTTTTATCAACCATTTAAATTTTCAGCTAACTTCTCTAAACTTTGCCATTATTTTTCTCTTATAAATTTTAATTTCTTTTTTGTTAAGGTCGTAAATATAATACATTTGCCTTTTAGACTATTTTGAGTAAGAATTCTTGAAAAGTTGAAAAAAGAAAAAAAAGAGTACTTTGAAACATACTTCTTTGTTGTTACAATGTTGTAAATCATAGTTTCATATGAAATTCTACTCAAAGAATAGTTTTGAAACATTTATAAAAGGTTAAAGATGCTATTAAAACTTTTGAAGACAAAGTTTAGGAGTACTTTTATACATTTAACCAAAGATTTCAATAGATTGAAAAAAGTTTGAATGAAAAGATTCACTTGACCTTGCCAACAAGAGCTTAGGTCAACTGACACCTGTATGTTCATGTGGACAGGAGGTTTCGGGTTCAAATCTCCACTCTAACATTTATTACACTACCATTAGAAAGAAAAAAAAAGATTCACTTGACCTTGAGAAAGAAGATAGACCTACAAAACACAAAAAGAAGACCAATTTTGTTGTTTTTGTTTTTTTTGTTGATGCTAATTATGTCCTTTGATCCAAAATAGAATAAAATGTCTAATATGCCTCTAAAATTTCAATTTCATTCTCATTATGTTCATTACCTATATATGCAGTTTTTTAAAAGAAATTAATTGTTTAACTAAATATAAGATTGAATTTATGTTTAAAGGAATTTATGGTTACCATTTTTTAAGTAGATTAATGAATTTTAGAAAATATCGAATATAACTAATGACATATTACTCTATTAAATATAATATTAAAAATTAATAAATCTATTTGACATAAAATGATATGTGAAAACTTAATACACAAATTAAAAAGTATGAACTTAAACTTACCTTTTAAAATAAAGGGTTACATAATCACCAATATACTAATAGAAGAGAGCAAAAAAAAAAGGGAAAAGAATTGTCCTATTCAAACCTATGCCTATTAGGGAGGGTTGAAATATATATTAACACATAGTCAATTCGATACTATCATATACTAATACGAAACTCTTTAAAATTGATCAGACTCCTTCTACATTGAACTTTGAGCATTTTAGTCCATCATGAATGTGCTTTAGATGACCATTTTTTAGTATAAGTGAAGATTGAAGATTTGATCATAGATCTTTTGATCTCAATATTGAAAGCAATTGAGTTAAAACTTTTTTATTTTTGACAAGGATGAATAAACTTTTTATCTCACCTGTTTTATAGAGAGGAGGAAAATGATATCAATAACATACTATAATGGGATAGAAATTAAATATGACCTAGAAAATGGTAAGATTTGTTAATAGGCTTTTATTTATGGCAACCTACCAAAAGAAAAAAAAAAAAAAAAAACCTAACCCGTATCCCTCTTCTTTAAGTTTACTTTGATGAAAAACTTCATGGAATATCAAGACATTCATTCAGTAAATAAACCCATTCCCTTACCTAATAAATTTATTGTAATAATGTTTTTTTCTTTTATCAATTTTTAATTAAATAAAGAATTATCGGTGTTAATTTAGTAGCTGGCAGCTGAGCCTGGGGGAAACTGCAAGACCCAGCAATGCCAACTCAGAGTTGGTGCATATCCTACTAATTATTCAACCATATCTATTTTATAATTTGTATAACACCTGTCAAATTCTTATTTTCAATAGTACTGTACTAAATTATTATTGTCTCTACCAAACGCAAATTACTTCACTCCCTAATAAATTCTTTTTGTTCATACTAAATTTTTTTTACCTCTCGAGACTCAAATATATTTGGTTGAGTTAAATTTTTATCATCTAACTAACTAAATTATTAAATGTTTAATTGTAGGTCAACAGTGAAAACATAAGTATTATTGTTGTCGTTGGTGTCAGTGGCGGATCCAGAAATCATAGTTAGGAGACACCATTTTCAAAAATCATAGGTAGGGGGCAGGAGGGACACAGCCACTGTACCAAAGATAGAATACAGTAAAAATGTATATTATTTAATATATATTGTACTTTAAAACTTCAAAATTAATATTAAAATACAAAAATCGGGAATGTGAGGGGGGCACGTGCCTTCTCGCCCCTTAATAGATCCGCCTCTGATTGGTGTAGAAAGTAGAAAGGGTATTTTTGGGAAATTTGTATTGCGTTGGAGTATATGGGCCCAGGTTGATTATATATTTGGGCCTTGCCCTGCGACAACATTCTGACTTAATGCTCCGCATCCTGCGGAATTACTCACTTTGAATGTTGGAATATGGGCCTCCATCACATGTGAAGTTGCACTCAATGGCCACAAGAGGTGCGTTTAAACTACGTCTATTTTTAGATTTTCATGAAAAATGTCTATACTGTGGTGCCTAACCAATCACTTTATTTTCCAATTTCCCAAACCACTCATATATATATATATATATATATATATATATATATATACTATACACATATTATTGTGTTACCCAAAGTTATGAAGCAATGTTTAGTCGATTTCGTACCATACTTTAACTGTTATTAATGATCTTTTATATAACAGTAATTACACTATCATAAAGAATAGCGTACCTGAAATTTTATAAGTAAAATAGAAAACATGCTCTAAAATGATTTTCAGTTAAACTGCAACAAATTCTGTCCTTTGCATTTTTTTTTGTTTGCATAAATATTGATTTTCACCTTAACTATCTCTCCAACGTGTTTTGATTTTTTCCTTAGAAAACCAATGTACTTTTTCCAACAGATTTTTTATCAAATCTTTAATTTCAAAATTTACTTTATCTAGCTTTTCAAATTTTTATCCGTTTCTAATTTTCATTTGTATTCTAACCTTTTTTTGTAATGGTTGTTAGATTTCTCAAACAACTCCTTCTCCACTTTCTCTAGCCTATGAGGTCTCTACATCATCACCAGAATTTTAGGTACATTTAACATAGATCAATGCAATTTTAGATGGGTCAGTTGTCCATTTTTTCAAATATTTTTAAGTTAAAGTATTTATGGATTTAGGGTGTGTTTGGTTTAAATTATAAAGTGTTTAATTTTACCAAAAAACTATTTTGAAAAAAAGTGGCAGTGTTTGACAAATTCAAATAATGTATTTTTCAAAAATTGATTTATAAAATAATCTAGAGAAATTTTTAAAAACCAAATTCACATATAAACACTTATAAAAAAGTCTAATCAAACATTAAGTGTTTATATTTTAAACTCATTTCGAAAAAAGTGTTTAAAAGAAAATGTATTATTAAAAAATATTTTGTTTCTAATTCAGTTCAAATGGACCCTTAGTCTCATAACTAATTACATTCTTCCTCACTATATATATACTTACAATAGATTATGTAGATATCCCACTATTACACCAAAGAACTTTCACAAAACCCTCAATGCCAATCTTCAATTATAGTGTAACCAATCTTTTTCCCTTGATTTTTCTCCCAGATATCTTCCAGTTTTAAATGATAAAATTAGAAGCATTTTTTTTTTTCAAATTTCAAAATAAAATCGTATCTTTTTTTCTTCAAATAAGAATCGTATCTTTCTTTCAATCAAATAATCATTTTATTTATTTATTTCAATCTTCATGTCTTGTTTCTATTTTTGCATTTTGATTTTTAATGTTTTTTCTTTAATATGGTTGCAAAATTGAGAAAGTATTCTATCTGTTAAATTGATATATGGAATATGAGTTCCTTAACATCTCCAATACTATCGGTAGTTGCAAAATTAAAATTTTATAGTAGGTGTTTTTTATGGAAGTTAATGAATTTTGGCCATTTTGTTGATTTTATAACAATTTCTTTCTCCAGCTTTTGTAGCAAATTCCACATCTTGTAGAGGTCAATATGAGGTGTGACAAATATGAGGTGTGACAAAGTAAAACAACATCCTAAAGTTTTGTGCTGTAATTTATTTTATTTTTATGTTAATAAATCTTAATTTAGAAGTATCACCCTATAATAAACACTTTTTTTTTTTTTTTGCCAAACAATGTTAATTTGCAATGAGCAATTTCTTTAGGTTTGAAGTTCAAAGGTGGTTTGTATGTTTTAATCTTAGAAGAATAGGTCAAAAGGTTTATTCTAAGTATTTAGATCACAACTTAGCCTTTTTCTTTTAAGTTTTTCAAAGGTTTGAAAAGTATCTTAGTTTTTAGGAAGGTGAATCAATTTTTATTTTCTTTAAATAAAATATATTTTAAATAACCACTAAAATCTACTTTGTTACGATTTTAAAAAAAACAGTATATTTTTATAATCTAATAATTAGTAATTAATTAATGGTTAATTTTCATAAATATAACAAAAAAAAATATTTTTGGGCCCAACAACAAAATGAAAAAGTCCATGAAACTAAGCATTTTTTTAAATATTTTAAGTTTGTCATTCCTTTTCATCGTTCTTCTCTTCCTCATTCGCGATTTTTTTTAAATATTCAAAGGTTATCCTTTCTCTGCGATTTTTTTTCTTCTTTTCATTGTTTTTTTTCTTTCCATCGTTTCTTTCTCTTCTTCTGCATTTTTTCTTTTATTTTTGTCAAACTGTTACTTGGTTAGATCGTGTAACAAATATAAAAAATCTATTTAATTTTTTTTCAAACTGTTACTTAGTTGTTCTAAATATAAAAGATCATGAAAAAAAAATCGTTGGATATTGGATAATCAAATCTAAACGATCATGTTCCAAAATAGCCAAATCTAAATGATCCTGTACAAATAATCTTAAAAAATCATTCAAATTTGGATAGCCAAATCTAAACGATCGTGTTACAAATATAAACGATTGTGTACCAAATCTAAATAATCATATACCAAATTTAAATGATCGTTTTCCAAATATAAACGATTGTTTTCCAAATATAAACGGTTGTTTTCCAAATATAAACGAGTACAAAAAAAAATCTTGAAAAAAATTATGGAGATTTGGCCATCCAAATTTAAACGATCAATGTAAATGATAGGGTACCAAAAAATTATGAAAAAATCGTTTAGATTTAGATTTGATTGTTTAGATTTGGCTTCTACACAATCAAATCTAAATGATCGTGTAGGAAAGAATAACTAAATCTAAATGATCGTGTAGGAAAGAATAACTAAATCTAAATGATCGTTCTCCAAATACTAAACAATCGTTTCCTAAATATATTATGCTTGTTAGATGCTAATTAACCGGGAAATTTTTGGAATTTTTCATTGTGGGCTTGTGACTTTTTCTATTTTTTGTTTTATACGGTGCAAATATTATACTGATTTGTTATATTTTTTAGAAGACTCCTTAATTAAATTCAAATTAGTTTTGCTATTTCATCGAATCTAAACACATCTTGCTATTTTTCAAATTTTTTTGAAAAAAAACTATTTATTTTGTTAGTTGTCTTTGACTAAGGTTATTCAACTAGGAAAATTGTGCAACTTTAGTTGGAAGAGCATAACATAGGACCTAATTAAGCATAAGTCAAGTCCCCAACTGATTTACCTGACCTCGACTTCAACCAAAGATGAGGTTAAGGAAAACCTTCCCCATTTGGTGAATGGAGCGTACTACAACCTATTTGAGCCTTAAGAATAAGATGGTTCAAATGCCTAAACTATACCCTTCTTACTCAAGGATGAAGTTGAGGTCAAATCTCTAAATTTAATGAACATGACATACTAAATGCATATCCCATTTGGCTCGAGAGTTAACCTAATATGACTAAAAAACTTTGATATAAATGTCAAGGTCAAGATTTCACTATAAATACATTATTATATCTTCAGAAGAAGTAAGTCCATTTTAATACACAAGCTCTTTATTTGCTACACAGTTACACGTTTTTACTTAAGCTATCACACCCCACCTCGAGCACCTCCTTACTTGGTCTGAGATATGGCGTGAAGCCAACTGATATCGCTCCCTTCAAGTCTCCTAGAGCATGGTTTGACAGATTCACAATCTTTGTCAAGTCCCAATGGTACAATCAGGGGCACTCTGATCATACATTATTTACAAAGGTTTTCAAGACAGGAAAGATTGTTGTTCTAATAATTTATGTGGATGATATTGTTTTGACTGAAGATGATCAGACAAAAATTAGTAAACTAAATTAGAGAAAGGGTGATGAATTTGAAATCAAGGATTTGAGAAATCTGGAAAATTTTCTTAGAATGGAGGTGGTCAGATCTAAAGGAGGTATCTCCGTGTCTCAAAGAAAATACACCCTTGATTTGCTAATCGAGACAGGTATGTTGGGATTTCGTCTTGCTGACACTCTTATTGAATTTAACTGTAAATGAGGAAACTCTGATGATCAAATTTCAGTTGATAAAGAACAATATCAACGCCTCGTACGTAAATTAATTTACTTATCCCATACTCATCTTGATATTTTCTTTGATATGAGTGTTGTCAGCCAGTTTATGCAGGCTCTTTATGAGGAACACATGAAAGTTGTCAACAGAATTTTGAGATACTTGAAATCAACACCAGTAAATGGCTGGTGTTTAGAAAAACAGACAGAAAGACCATTGAGGCATATACTGGCTCGGATTGGACATGATTTTTTTTTACAGAAAGTCTACTTTCAGTTATTGCACCTTTATTTGGGGAAATCTTATAATGTGGAGGAGTAAGGAGCAAAATGTTATGGCCAAGAGCAGCGTTAAGTCTGAACACAAAGCTATGAGTTGGAGAATATGTGAGGAAATTTGGCTCTAAAAAGTCCTGTCGGATCTTCATCAGAAATGTGAGACACCATTGAAGCTTTTTTGTGATAATAAAGCTGATACTAGTATTGCTAACAACCCTGTTCAACATGATAGAACTAAATATATTGAGATTGAACGTCATTTCATCAAATAAAGACTTGACAATGGAAGCATATGCATTATGTACGTCTCTTCTAAAGGGATAAAAACCCTAGGCAACAAAAGATTTTATAGAATCATTTCTCAATTTAATTTCATAATTCCAAAATACCAATACATTAGCAATATTTAGAAACAAAATTATAAAAGGCTAAGCATGTGTTTAAATTAAAAGATTCAAACAATGAAAAACTTACGTAGTTTAACTCCTCCAAATCTACAAAAAAAACTTCAAATTGGGACACCACTCGTTAGAGACCTTCCTATCATCTAGAAGATTGGTTTGTGGGAATCAATTGGTATGAGAAAAGGTTTAGAGAGAAACTATTTTTGTAGAGATGCAAAAGCATAGGCTTAAAGAAAAACTATTTTATTCTGCACTCCCTTTCCTTGAAGGAGTAGGAGAGAATTATGAGATTCTATTTATTTAAAAATATTAAATTAATAGAAATTTTAAATTAATTAATTAATAATTTAAATTATATTTAATTAATATTTCATTTAAATCATATTTAATGAATATCATTCCAATATCTTATAATTTAAATTAATTTAATTAAATCAAATTTAATAAAATTAAACAAACTATTAATTAATTCTCCAATTAATTAATAGCTAAATTAAATATCTTATATTTAAGTTAAATTATATTCTAATCATATTCAAATATAAATTTATCTCATAACTAATAATTTTAATATGAATCCAATTCACATTAAATTAATATTTGAACTCATTTAAATTAAAATATTTGAATCATATCCAAAATTAAATTTATATAATAAAGTTTGATTAAAATATAAACGTTATATTAGAATGTATCACCATATATTATACTAATTCTCAAAATAAATTTGAAAATTTTAAATTATAACCAATATAAATAAATCTCATTACTCTTTACAAGCAAGAAAAGAGACTTAATATACCTACAGATTAGAAGCTACAACTATATAAGCTTAATTGGCTAAACTCATTAGCCACATTAATCAATATTCATTAACTATGTGTACACTCCACTAAAAACTCATAGCAGGACTCTTCTCATTGTAGATATATTTCTGTGTCCATGGATATAGACCAATAACAGTATATTAGTCCTTCACGAGTGTTCGTTACACAAGCTGGGTTAAATTACTATTTTACCCTTGGATTACTTCTAGTCCTTAAACACCAGTGCTTTTTTTTAATGAAGAACCTCTTTATGGTCCAACCAATAAACAGAAAGCCCTTTCGTACCATAGAGATGGTAGGACCTCTTGTTTAAGTCCCAGAGACACCATTTAAGGGAATACTCATCTACTTACTCTAAAGTAGGGAGTGTGTGAATTCCATCTTGTGTAATTATGTTCTTAGCTCCCCACTCAATCTTGTCCCTAAAATGATAAGCATATTTTGTTGGCAATCTGACCACTATGGCCCATACAAATCAAAGGCAATTCTTCGCGAATAAGAGTTCATAATATATTCAAGATTAAGACTAAGTTACCTAGGTCATCTTAATGAAATAGAAATCTAACTAGTTAATGGAGTTACACTTAATGGTTCCTATTTCGTGGTTCGGTGTTAGAAAACTTATTACATAGGATACCCTCACTCACATGTCACCTACATGTACGCGTTGGATCATTGCGTTTGTATCACATACAAAGTGAGTCGTATACATAGTGTTACTAGGATAAGATACCCAAACTTATCCCTATACTATAGACCCTTTAAGCTGATCTCGAACATTGATCCCTATATGTCTCTACATACTGTTCAAGACTCATCAAACAACATAGGATGTTAGTTTACTAGATTTGGGTTAATAAGACAAAACTAATAATATAATAAATAACATTTATTGAAATTATAATAATAACACTTCATTAATAATGGTCAATGGATTATATTTGCAATCTACGAGTTTTAGAACATAAATCCTAACACCTTTGAGTCACCATGTTTTTGATGTTCTTACCAAGGGGCTTCTCAAACCAAATTTTGACCTTCGTGTTAGCAAGTTGGGCCTCATTGATATTTACGTCCCAACTTGAGGAGGAGTGTTAGAATTTTAGAATATTTATTGAAAGATTATGAGAATATTTTTCCTAATTCCTAAATCTTTTCCCTTTTTTATTCCTTGTATATTCTATTTATTCTCCCTTGTACTTATTGTATTATTGATAAGAAAATAGTAAGAAAAAGATATCGTGGTTTTTCTTCCAGTATTTGGGTTTCCACGTAAAGTTGTGTGTTTTTTGTCTCTACTTTCAATAAAAATTAAATTAATTAGAGAGCTACATTATCTCAAGAAAGCAAACAGTACAATGTGTAGACTTTACTGATCTTAATACAATTTGCCGAAATGATGTTTTTTCTCTTCTCATGAAAGATCAATTTGTAGATGCATAGTCAATCATGATGATGAGTTTTGCGGGCACATATTTATGGTACAACTAGAGTAAGATGTATGGACATGACCAAGAAAAAAATTCCATATTACGAGTAAAGGTATATACTACTATATAGTCATGTCATTTAAGCTTAAGAATGTAAGGGTGACATATCAAAGGATGGTAAATTGCATGTTTGCTCCTCTTATAAGAAAAACATGCAAGTGCTCATAGATGGTATGTTGGTGAGGAGTATCAAAGCTAATAAAAAGTTTGATGAATGAAGCATACAATTGGTAGCATTTTTTTTATAACTTCACCATTACGACCCTTTTTGTTTGGTGAATGAAGCATATTATGATCCATTTGAATTTTGAGAAGAGGATGGTTTGGATAAAAAACCAAACGAACCTCCTTAGTCATGGTCTCGACCAAGAATGAGATTGAGATTGAGCCTCTAATTTGATGAACTTACAACAAGCCAAATACATGCTCTGATTCATTTAGCTCGAGAATTAACCGAAAATGACTTGAAAACAGTCATAAGAATGTTTTGGATCAAGATTTCAAGATAATTAAACCATTATGGCTTTAAAAGGTAGTAAGTTTATTCAAATATCAAACTTTCTATTTTCTAAGCATTAGAACCTAAGTGGCAAGGACCACTATGATGTGCATATGTTTGCATCTTGTTGGTCACTTTATTCTCTAAATTATAATTTTACCATTGTTGTTTGATCAACTTAATATATTTATACAAAAATGATTTAGGTAACGGAGGTCTAAGTGCAAACATAGACTATCAAAGAACAATTCCTCGTGTTCGATCCTAGATCACCAAGGTAAACCTACTTTTTCGCTTGCACTTGGATTCAACGATGACTTAGGCTTCATGCAATAAAGAGGTACAAAGTGAACATTTCGCATGCTATGATCATGACCCGTGATGTATCACTTAGAATTAAGCACGCAATACAGAAAGGCATAGTGAGCACATTACGTGTAATGAACCTACTTAGTAACATATTGTAATTTCATTACACAGATGATAGATTACTAAGACTAAGTCACAAACAACACATCCATGTTGTTCCATCATTCCAACCGATGAGCTATAAAGTCCTGTTAGTGACAACTTTTAAAGAAACATGCTTACTGAAACAAGTATGCAACACATATAATACAATCTCATATAGTACTTTTCTAGTCAAATATTTCTAACAAAGTAACTCATGACTTAGAATCACTAGCTTGACTTTACTACGATGTGGTAGGGCATGCCCAATGCCCTCAACATCCTCCTTTATGAACTTAACCTTATGATGTAGTAAAACACATTCAGTACTCTCATCGTCTTTGTTATAGTGAGGCATGTCTGACACTCAACACTACATCGTTGTGCACATAATGTCATTATACTCAACATTGACAATGAGATAATCTTTTTTTTATGCACATAATGTCATTATAATCTCAATCTCAATCTCAGTCATCTATCTAGTATCGCTCTTAGAAATATCAGAACATTTAATCATGCTTTGCCCTTAAGATTTACTAGCTTAATTCATACTTAGCTACTAGAGCTTCTTAACTTAATGCCACTCTTGCATAATGCCTTACCTAATTTATCCATCGTTTAGATATCTTCTCATAAATTCAGTATTAAAACAATTTGCTCTTACTATACCTTGAATTCATATCTACGGGACGAAACTTTAGACGTGAAAGCCTTATCCCTCGATACAATACCAATGAGATGGAACTTTAGGCGCTAGTAGCACCCTATCTCGCTATAGCTATCATTGGAAAATCTAGGCATCCGTAAAAGCTCTCATCTCTTATCTAGTCCATGTGATGAAAACTTTAGGCATCTATTGGATACCCTCCTCACACGACCTTTGTACACAGAACAATCTCTCCCGTAAGATTTCTTTTGTATCTACGGGATGAAAATCTAGTTGTAGAAGTCTTATCCCTCGATACAATACCTACGAACAGAACTCTAGGTGCTAGTAGTACCCTATCTCGCTATAACTATCATGGAATGAAAAATCTAGGAGTCCACATAGACCTTCATCCCTTATCTAGTCCATGTGATGGAAACTCTAGACATCTACTGGATACGTTCATTAAAGGACCTCTGTGCACAGGATAATTCTGCTTCAAAGGGACGCTATCATATTAGGACATCTTGGTATAGACTTAAGCATATTTTGAAATCTCATGCTAAAACTTTAATTTACTTATGTTAGCATGTTTATAAAAAAAAAAAACCTTACATGAAGCAAGTCTCAAATCTATTTTTGTTTTAAATCATTTTGTTGTCCAAGTATTTGTAGAAACTTTGAAGGGATGGGAGTCGTACACAAAGAAAAAAATAACAAAGACCGTAAGCTTAATTTAATTGGAAAGTTAAAAATACCAAATACATTCGAAAAAACTAATTACAGAAGCAAAATTTCTATAAGACTAAGCATGCTTTATAAAAAAATATTACAGAGAAGAAATACAAAGAAGAAAAATAACTTACGTTCGCTGATGACTTTGTATCTACAAATCATCAATTAGAGCACCACTACCACTTGAAAACCTTCCTATTCTATGAGCTAGTGATTAGTTTGTGGGAACCAAACAATTGGAAGAGAATATTTTAGAGAGAATTTTTCTTTTTTAGAGAATTGCAACCACAGAGTTTTTCCAAAACTATTATGTAACCCGTACCTTACCTCCCTCTTCTTCATCCTAAAGAAGGAGTTAAAGAGATTCTGGGATACGTGAGAAAACCATCCACGTTCCCTAAATAACTCCATTACTTAAGAGAGTTATTAATTTAATTTAATTAAAATAAAATAATTAAAAAAATAAATTAAAGAAATTAAATTAATAATTAATTAAATTATATTTAATTAATATTTCATTCAAATTATATTTAATTAATATTTTATTTAAATCATATTTGAATGAATATCTCTCAAGCTATAATTTTAATTTACTTAAATAAAATTAAAATAAACTGTTAATTAATTCTCCAATTAATTAATATGGTCATTTTAAAAATACAACAAAGCGATAAAATATTTACACGTTATAGAACAATTTTAAAAACAAAAAAAAGCCCACAAGACCACAATGGAAAATACAAAACGTGTCTAGTGATTAATTGGCATAAAGGACGCATAATATATTTGTGAAATAATCATTTAGATTTGGTTATTCTTTCCTACACGATTGTTCAAATTTGATTGTTTAGGTTTAGGTAGCCAAATCTCAACGTTTTTTTTCCAAGATTTGTTGGTACACGATCGTTTATATTTGGAAAACAATCGTTTAGATTTAGAAATTAATTATTTATATTTGGAACACGATGGTTAAATTTGGCTACTTAAATCTAAATAGCCAAATCTAAATGTTCTTTTTAAGATTCTTTATACACGATTGTTTAAATTTGGCTATTTTGATGGTCGATTCATTTAGATTTTGGTAACTAAATCTCAACGATTTTTTTTTTCAAGATTTTTTTGGTACACGATCGTTTATATTTGGAAAACGATCGTTTAGATTTAGAAAACAATTATTTATATTTGGAACACAATCATTTAAATTTGGCTACAAAATCTAAACAACCAAATCTAAACGATTTTTTAAAGATTCTTTATACGCGATCGTTTAGATTTGGCTATCCAATATCCCAATGATTTTTTTTCACGATCTTTTATATTTGGAACAACCAAATAATGTCTAAAAAAATAAAAAAATAGATATTTTATATTTGGTATACGATCTTGAACCAAATAACAGTTTGAAAAAAAATAAAAGAAAAACTCCAGAACAAGAAGAGAAAAAGGCAATAAAAAGAAAAAAAATGCAAAAGAGGAAGAGAAGAAAGACGATGAAGAGGAAGGACAAACCTAGAATATTTTTTAAAAACTGGCCAGTTTCATAGCCTTTCCATTTTGTTATACGAATCGTAAATATTTTACCCGTTTGTTATATTTATAAAAATTAACCTAATTAATTTCTAAATTAATATCTTATATTTAATTTAATGCAAATTTAAATCATATTCAAATATAAATTTTGCTCATAACCTATAGTTTTAATATGTATAATATACATATTAAATTTTCACCTATAGTTTTAATATATATCTAATTCACATTAAATTAATATTTGAACTCATTCAAATATTTTATCTCTCATAAATTAATTTTGAATCATATCCAAAATTAAATTTATATAATTAAGTTTAATTAAAATATAAACTTTATATTATAATGTTTCATCATAGATTATATTAATTTCCAAAGTAAATTTGAACATTTTAAATTACAAACAATATAAATAAATCTCATTATCCTTTACGAGCTAGAAAAGGGACCTAATGGACCTACAGATCAGAAGCTAGAATGATGTGAGATTAATTGACTAAACTCATTAACCACACTAATTAATATTCGTTAAATGTGTGTACACTCCACTAAAGACTTACAACTGAACTCTTCTCACTGTAAATATATTTATGTATCCACGGATATAGGCCAATAATAGTAAGTTAGTCCTTCATAAGTATTCATAAAATTACCTAGGTCAAATTATCGTTTTAGCCCTGCATCCCAAAAAATGTTTATCACATGTGAGAAATGAACTTTCAAAAGTTTGTCCTACGTTTTCTTTAATTGATCTTGGTTGAGACTGGCCCGAGATCAACAAAAAACCCTAATTACACTTTCTTCTACTCTCAGTCTCGACCAAACATGTCCCTAAGATGACCTAGGATTTGCTCTCTGCCTTTTTTGTTTTTCAACCTCGAGCTACCACAACTCTGAGATGCATCGAGAGCACACTTTCAAATGTTTTTATTTTCCATCTTGGGCTGCCATGGGCTCGAGTTTGCCAGGGATTCACAATCTGCCTTTCTTTGCCGTTTCTCTCGATCAAGCAAGACCAAGATTCTAACTTCTGTCTTGAGATTTATTTCTAAACTCACTTGACTTGCTTTCCAAAATAGGACATTGACTTCTCAAGTTCCTCAAACTTGACCCAAAACTCCCGAGCAAATTTCTTAACCTTTCTCAACTCTTAGCAAGCAATTAGGATAAAAGATACGAGTATTACATTATCGACATTCCAGTTTAAAATTATGATAAGATAATTGAATTGATTAAAGAAAGGGAAGGAATTAGGAAAAAGAAAAATTTTAATTTACAAGAAATAGTTGGAAAAATTGGTTAAGATTTGAGAAGGCTTGAATACTTTTTTAGAAAAGATAAAAAAATAAATAAATAAGATTTGGGAAGATTTGAAAAATTGTAGAATCTAGGTCTAATTATATACTGAGATGCATTGAAAAAATCCAAAAGAATCGATAAGTTAGAATTTTTTTTAGAAAATCTTGGTGGTTGATCGTGCCTGAGATTGTCAAGATTTGCCTGAGAAAAACAGTTTTGTGAGTTTTAAAAAATGTGCTACTTTTGAAAACGAAAATCAAAAGTGTGTTACTTTTGCTAATTTCCCTAGCTATTGCTATTGCAACCAATGAAATTTTACATAAACAGGTAAAACACATAAAATTAAATTGATTGTAATTTTTGTTCATAAGAAGATCATTGTTGAAGTTTTGAAATTTCTATCTGTGCATTCACACATATACAACTAATCGATTGTTGGAATTTATGTCCTAAAACTCGTAGTTTGTAGTTTAAATTATATTCTATTTAATAAAGTTGAGAACTTATTAGTGAAAATTGAATACTATAATCTTGAATCCAATATACTAAGGTCTCGAGGCTATCTAGTGTAGACTTGAACTTTGTGTAGAGATATAAATGTGGATCAAGTTCGAGTATATAGCCTAAACAGTCTAGTATATGAATAAGGTTGGACACCTTATTTTCTAGGGATGCTATAGATGAGACCTGCACACGCTTTGTTGTTAATGCAAATGGTGTGATCCTGAATCATTTATGAGAAGATATGAAAGTGGGAGCATCTTATGTAAAGAGTTTACGTAAGACAGGAACCATGAAATAGTCATTTTTATGTTATAACACCGTTGACTATATAAATTAACTGTTTTGATTATTGATGACCTAGATAAGTTAATCTTAATCTTGAATTAACTATGAACTTCTATTAACATGGAATTATCCTTAGATTTGCATGGATGAAGATAGTTCAACATTGTTAACCCAATAAGCCTTTGATTCAAGGGTAAGACTACGTGGATAGCTAGAGACATAGGGTGCAAAAGGGAATTCTCTCATACCCGCTTTAGAGTTAGTAGATAGATTAAGAACTGAATCCAAGTGTTGAACAAAGGACCTTACCTATCATTAGCCCAAGAGGGATTTGTTTGATAGGTTGGATCTTAAACCAATTGTTTAATAGTAGATCAGTGGGACTTAAGGAAGCAAGATGTACTCTCGTGGGTAAAACGGTATTTTGATTCATGCTTTCAAAGTTATGAATAACCTATGAAGGATTAACTTACTGATTGATCGTTCTTTCATTTTGACTTATTTGTAAAGTGCAATTTCAATATGTCACGAAGTAGGTTCAATGCTCACCACATCTTTCTATATTGTGTGCTTAATTCTATGCTATAAGTCATGGGTCATGATTATAGCATGCAGAATGTTCACTATGTACTCTTCATTGAGTAATAGCTAAGTCCTCGTTGAGTATAAGTTTTTCTATTGCTTGTCTAAGTACAAGTGAAACAGTAGGTTTACTTGGGTGATCTAAGGTCAAATACAAGGAATTGGTTCAAGACATTAGTTCTAGGGTCTACTTATCATTTAGGCGTTATGGCGATTGATTTAAAAGAATAATACAATAACTAAAACTACTTACTTACACCTAGAGACTCATGTACATGCGAATAAATTATGGCAAGGTGGAAAATTGAGTGAACTAACTTGCGTAAGGAAGGCGGTAAAGGAAGGTCACACGCTATAAGGCGAATAAGCTATATGACTACCTTGATGCGATATAACTCACCAAGCTATCTTATGATTCAGGCATGCTCCTCTTAAAGTCATTGAATGCCACACTTGGTCTCCTTTCGAGATCTAAATGACTAAGACAGGATAAGTGATTTATATATAAAAATACTTATTTAGTCTACTTAGAGTGCTTCACATTTAAGGACAACAACCTCTCGATTTCTATAGTCCACACTTGTTCTTCTTTCGGGATGCAAATGAAGGAAGTCCTCTCGCAAGGTTGAGAAAACTCTTCCTTACGTGTGTTAGTTACGTTCTTACTACTCACCCTCTCAGGCAGTTGACGACATATATTGGCCAAGTGTAGAATGTAGCTCAGCTAATATACTAAGTGGTATAAATAAATATCACTTATCTCGAACACATCATAAACCTAAACTACAAATAACACAAAATCAAATGAACAGTAAAGGTATGGATGGTTTGAAAAGTGTATAAAGATGCATTGTATTAAAGAATGAAGGCATTCAGTCAATGTAAAATATAAAGAAATAGTAAAATGGAAAGAGGAAGAAAATGAAATACAAGTTAGGGGGAATGGGGGATAGACTCTTCTCCTCTCAAACTATAAGCTTTCGCGTTACAATTTGGTTGGAGAAGAAGAAGAAATGTTCTACACACGGTGGTGAGGCTAATCCTTGCTACCAACTCTCTAGGTTTTGGTATATTTGGACCTCAGTTGGCCCATATAGGCCTTCTAATTCGTGGTCTATTCGGACCCCCTATTATAATGGAGGTGGAGCTCTTTTTATAGGCAGCTTTAGGCTGGAAATTTCTATTCTTCTGAGCATGTCAGCGTCGCCCGCCAAAAGGTACCTGTTGCGAGTCACATCATTTCCAACTCTTACTCTTTGTCCTCTAGTGAACCTTCCTTGCGTGATGACACGGTTCCTCGTTTGGAGATGTTAATCGCCAAATGAGTTCACATCGTGTAGTTCTTGCGCGAAATGCCTCATTTGCTTCATTAAATTCTTCCTTTCTATTCATCCTGTGTTTAGACATAAAAACCACGTAAAACAAGCATAATAATATGTAAAATGTATTTTTAAATACTTATGTATTTACAACATAAGTTACAAGCTTTGATCCTCTTCTTATGCGTGTTGGCCTCGTTATTCAATATAAAAGGCTATAATAACAGTTATGTTTACACGTTATTATTGATCATGGTTATATCAGATGAACACAAATATATCTATAGTGAGAGGAGTGCAACCACAAGATCTTTAGTGAAATGACTCGTTAGTTAACGAATGTTGATTAGCTCGGCCTAAAAGAATTTTACTAGTTAATCTTGGATTGTTGGAGTCCATGGATTATAGATCCATTAGGTTCTTCTGCCAGCTCATATGGAATTAACCTAGAACAATATGTTAGAATAATTCAAATTGTTTGAATTAGTAAAGAGAGAGAAACCGACGAATATATGTAATATAGTCGTCGATTATTAGTTTGAGATAAAACTTTATGTTTAAATATGATTTAAATATTAAAAATATGTATCCAAATTTATATTAGGAAGCTTGGAATTGATGAAAATGATCAAAGTTGTAAAATGTCAAAATGTTGACTTTTGACTTTGAAATGTCAAACTTTAATCGACTTTATATTCAAATGAGATTTGAATTTCAAAAAAATGAATGTGGAGTCATGTTTGACATGTCAAATTAGTTAAGATGAAGAAAATGATAAAAATCAAAATTAGTTAAGATGAATGGTAAAATGATCATATTGCCCTTGGACTAAAATCAGTGGAACATTCCAACATTTTATTGGGTAATTCCACTAACACTTAGTGGGATAAGTGGCTACATGAGATGTAAATACCTAGACCACTAAGTTTCACTAGTGGTTAGTGGAATGTTAGGTGTTGAGATTTGATGACCTAATTACATACAATTTTGTATGTAATTAGGTTATTTAAAGGCTTCATTTCAATTGTTTTAAATTTTTTCTTGCAAAATTAGTAATTTTGAGTAACAAAATTATACCAACCTAATTTTCTCTCTCCAAAATTTCAACCCTAATTAGTTTCACATCCAATTTCCATCTCTCTCTTAAGTTCCTTCGCTTATTGCGGGTCCCACAATTTGATTATAAGTCTGGAGAATAACAGATCAACACTAGTGGTGAACTCGGGTTTGTGAGGAGATTACAAGGATTGAAAAGCTTCAACGGTATGGTATTCAATAAACCCTAATTTTACTTAATTAGATAGTTATCCATGTTAATTTCTAAATTATTTAGATACAATTAGGGTAAAATAGATCTGTACTACCCTTTCAATCATTGATGCGTTCACAAATTCTCTGCTTTACAATCTATTTTATCCCAGTTAGGAGTTCGTAATGTATTCACTCCAACTCAAGGGGTAGTGTTATTATATCAATTGGATGGTTTTCGTTAGTTGAACAATATTGTTTGTATTTGTGATCACATGAACCAATAATTGTTAGTATTTTCAGTTGTATGTCACTTCAAGAGATTTTATTCTATTATTATTGAGTTTAATAATTCCCTAAGTTAAACTCACTCTTTACTAGCCCGTGTATTTCTTATGATAAATCCTTTGCCATGGAGTAAACTTTGACCAAAATCACACACCATGAAGTTCAAAATCAATAAAACTAGCAATCACATTATGTGTCTATTTCTTAATTTTGGTATTGAACTTAATTCACGTCATTCTAGGTCACAATATCTATTTTTAGACAAAACGAACTCAATTGAAGGTTTTGAGTGTTAACAAAGCAAGGAAACTCGTTGATGTATTGAAGACACAATGGCGCGGTGTTGTAAGATAAAAGAGCCTTGTTCGGATGAAGTTGCACACATTTGCATGGCGTCGAGACGCTTAATCTTAGCGTCGCGATGTTGTGACATATATATATTTTTTATTTATATCTAGCTTTCGGCATTTATGGAAACACGTTTAATTTTTAGACAAATTTTTAGTCATTTTTTTCAAAACTCTCTCGAACAATTTGATTGAAGACTTTCATTGATTTTTATGGATGCATCGTAGCTAAGGTGCTCTTATTTAGCTCGATATTCTAGATCTCTTTTGATTTACAAACATGAGATTTTGAATATTTATGTCGTGTGAACCTTATGATCTATTGAATTCTTTCTTTGAACTTATTTCTTTGATCGGATGTGTTTGGGATTATTGGCAATTAGCCAATCATGTTTAGTTAAATGTTATAGATCTAATTCTACTATGTAATTGTTAGGTATATATCGCAAGATAACGGATGCTAAGTTAGAGTTGTTTATTGATTCGACAATTCACATTTGTCCAACTAGCTTAGGATTGAATTTCCATCGAACATTCGATTAGACAATTCTAGTTTGTTTGATTGAATTAGCTTTTGTCCCAAATCTTAATGTCAATTGATTTTCATGTTGAGGATGCTTTTCCTCTAAACATAAGGATTGATTTAATTTATAAAACGTCACTCTAGTTTCTCTAGGCATGGTTGGCTAAGAATTTGTTCATATGTTAGAAAGGAGTAAAATATGCGTGGCAAATTAATGATTAAGTTGTGTGAATAAAAAATAACCTAAACAAGTTCTCACTGAATGTTTGTCTCATTGATAATTTTAATCTAACAATAATTTTTCATTATTCATTATTGGTTTTACAACAACTTGATCTCAAGAAAAAGATTATTTCTCCATGGATCAACTACAGAATTTAAGTGAAAAAGGAGAATTATTTGATTTGATCTAAAACCTCGACAAGTATATTTGATTATTGTTTGTAATTTAAGACATGGATGAGTCCATAAGGAAAATGCCTTTGGATTCTTGGACAAAAGCACTTACAATTCAACCCACTATATTTTAATCCACCAGCAAATAAGCCTAATCCTCAATTAATTAATTAAAAGTTTGTCACGCCATAAAAAAAATAAGCATACATTAAATTTAAAATTAGAATAGAGTTTACAACCATGCAAAGTGTACACTTACTACTACTTAGTGCATAAAAAATAATTGCTGACATCAAATTAGGCTAAAAGCAAATATTTAATCAATGAGGCAGAGAGTGAAATAATAATAACACTCCCTTCTTCCATATTTTGGACAAAAAAAAATTAGCGTCTTTTCAAGACGGTGTACGGACGAATAAATGAAACATTTTCTTGTATTAATATTAAATTTCAACCTTCATTAATCATAGGATAAAAAAAAATCATCATTATAAAATAAAACAAATGTTCCATATTTATTTAAAAAGTATGATAAAAATGATTTTGAAGAAGAAAAAGAAAATGATTTATTACTTTTTGTGGGTGGATTTCATAAAAAAAGATGTTAATTTAATAATAATAAGAATAACAATAATAATGGGGTCCAGTTGGAAGAGCAAAATGCAAAGAAA
>JBBPDI010000009.1:16616456-16627971 GCA_037974545.1 Cucumis variabilis | reverse complement strand
ATACTGATGGGGAAGCTGAAGAAAATGGGAAAGGTTTTTGATTGTTTCAGTTATTCATCCAATTCTTGTAGTTCCAACTCTTGCTTTTGCATAAACTCCATGGAAATTGAAGATGAAGAAGATGAGTTTTTTGACAAACAGCCACTCATTGCCAACAACAACAAAAAGGACAACCAATTGCCCACATTGAAAGATGTTGTCAATGGAAATCAGACCTTAGCATTCCAACTCAAGCCCAAGGTCCTATTTTCTTTCCACTTTTTTTTTTCTTTTTTTTTTTTTTCTCTTTTCTCTTATTTGCCGACTTCAAGTTTGTTTTTAGATTTCAGTTTTTGAAAGTGAAGGGGTATGTTTCTTAAATAGAACATATTAGAGAATGAATGTCATGCGTATGAGTTGAATCATTGCTTCTATAGTTTGATTTTCAAAAGTAGAAAAGTAAAAACCAAGACTCTGTTTCATTAACAATATGATTTTCTGTATTTAACTTTTGAAAATTAAGTCTATGAAAACAGTTTTCTTCCTTATATTTGTTGTTTTGTTATCAATTTTCTACTAATATTTTCAAAAATCATAATTTAAAACCGAGACCCATTTGGTAACTCTTTTATTTATTTTTAGTATATTAAAAAATTACACTAATTTATATACTTTTTGTCTTTTTTTAATAAAGAACAAACTATAAATTTTAAAAATTAAGAAAAGTTCTTTTTAGTTCTTCTTTCTTAATTAAAAGTTTATCTACGACTATTTTCAAAATATTTACACAACTGGGTTGCAGTTCTTTGAATTAAAGTGTAGTGTTTTTGAAAGAGAGAGTATTTCTGATTTTTCAGATGGTGACACTGAGAGTGTCCATGCACTGTAAAGGCTGTGCAAGAAAAGTGGAGAAACACATTTCAAAGATGGAAGGTAATTAAACCCATAATTAAACCTTATATATAAAAATATATATATTGTTAACCAATTAATGTAAATGTTATCAACTATTTAATTAAGCAATTAATTTTGAAATATATGTTTAGTTTACTTATTATTATTATTTTTTTTTAAAATGAATGTTACAGGAGTGAGCTCGTACACAATAGACTTGGAGACTAAGATGGTGATTATTATTGGAGACATTCTGCCCTTTGAAGTGGTGGAGAGCGTTTCTAAAGTCAAAAACGCACAGCTTTGGCAATCCTCTATAGCTTCATGATAATTATTATTGAAAAATCAACAATAGATATATTTATTAATTAGAAATATGTACATCTTTTTTCTCTAAAAGTAAAACAGATTGATCGGAATTTTGCAGAGAATATTTTCATATTCTTTGTAATTTTGTGTTTCTAATTTCGATATTTTCTATATATTGTTTATTATATTATACTATTGATTGACCATATGTGATCATGCCACTTAATTCAAAGGGCATCTTTTTATAGCTAGAATGTTGAGTATTTATATGTTTCTCTGTCCCAAAGAATTAATGTTACTTCAAACTTAAACACATGCATGCATGCATGTATATATATATATATTTATGTTAATTACCACATTCATGTGCAGTGGCGGATCCAGAAAATTTATTGACGGGGACTTCGAGTTGTAACCTAGAGAAAAAATAAAAATTTAGAAAAAAATTATACAAGTAAAACTTGATCTCTGGTTGGAAGAGGGGGCTGACAAGCATTGTTACTACTAAACTGCCTATAAATATTGAGAAATAATTGGTTTATTTTATACATATTATATAACGACGATAAAGTTGGGGAGGGGCTCAAGCCTATACTAAATCCGCCGGTGTTCATGTGGATCAAACAAATCTTTTAAACAAACTTTAGGTGTTTTATTCAAGTAATCACAAAACATATGAAGTAATGTGTAAGGATTTCGATTCGATTGAAGAGGGTAGACTTCAAATTAAGATATATAGTTCAACTAAGCATGTGACAATATTAACAAATTTAGTGTAGGCGTAGGGAATTTGAGCTCGCTCAACTTTATGCTAGTTATATATATATAACTGGTATTATATTAATATTATTAATTGATAACATGGTGGAACATTAGTTTTTCACCTAATTTGAAGTCTCATTTTTTTTATATTTTTTTTTTCAAATTATTTTATTAAATTATAAAACTTCATTAGTCAAATTTTTTGGATTTGCTAGTATGTGACAATGTGTCAAGTAAAAACGTAAAAGTCTATGCATGGCGGTGTTATCATTTCATTATTTGGTCTTGTTTGTTTGAGTTAAATTAAACATAAATTTATACCATCAAACAAAATAAATTAGCCACTTCTCACCTTACTTCTCTATATATTTTGGTAAAGGTTTGGTTCATTTGAAATTTTCATATGTTCCATACAAATAAAATAGTCAAATATTAGAAAGCGAATTTGATTTTAAATTTTTTTTTAACAAACATCAATTATTTGTTAAAATTAAAAATCTCGAGGGTTAAAAGTTTGGACATCAAACTTAATTACAAATCTTAACCATCAAGACATGTTAAAGATCCACATTCTACCTTCTACATTTAAAATAACTCATCCAACCAAATTTATGTGCCAATCTATTACAAAATCGATGAATATTTGATTAAAACCTAACATTTTAAAGGAGCTCATGATCGAGTCTCTAATCTCTTCCACAAAACCTCTTACTTGTTCTTTATCAATAAACCCAACCCAAATTTTCAATTAAATAAGTAAATAAACAAAAAGCTTCACAAATGAACATGCATAGTGGAGTGACTGGAGTTGCATTAAAAGTCAAATGAATGCACCACTAAACCATATTAATTATGTTTTTCAAAAACCAATACGTATTGTGGGCCACTAAAAAGTTATTTTGATATAGATGCATGCATATTAAAGAAAAAGACGAATGATAATAATTATTAATTAGACCGAGAGTATTAAAAGATATAATATAATGTAAAATAATAATTTATAGATACAATTTCAATTTCAATCAAGTGTTCTTTAAAAAAAATATAACAAATTGGTGAAATATTTATACAGTATAGAATAATTTTTTAAAATAGATAAAATCCACAAGCTTACAGTAAAAATATAAAAAATGTCATGTCCTTAATTGAGCATCCAACGTGCATAATATATTTGATAAATGATCGTTTAGATTTGATTATTTTTTTGAATCCCTTAGATTTTAATAGCCAAATATAAACGATTTTTTTTCAAGACTATTTGAAACAGGATGATTTAGATTTAGCTATTTTTGGTACATAATCATTTAGATTTGATCGTTTAAATTTGGGTAGCCAAATCTAAACGATTTTTTTAAAGATTTTTTTGGTACACGATTGTTTAAATTTCGGTACCCAAATCTAAACAATTTTTTCTAAAAGATTTTGGTACACCATCGTTTAGATCGGATTGTTTAAATTTAGGTAATCAAATATCAACGATTTTTTTTAATATTTTTTTGTAGACGATCATTTAAATTTGGCTCCCCAAATCTAAACGATTTTTTAAAGATTATTTAGTACACATCGTTTAGATTTGGCTATCCAATATTCGAACAATTTTTTTTCACAATCTTTTATATTTGGAACAACCAAATACCAGTTTCATTTTTTTTAAAAAAAAAATAGATATTTTATATTTGGTACATGATATTGAACCAAATAATAGTTTGAAAAAGAAAATAAAAGAAAAACTGCAAAAGAAGAAGAGGAAAAGACAATAAAAAGAGAAAAAAAAATCACAAAAGAGCAAGATAAGAAAGACAATAAAAAAGAAGGGCAAACATAAAATATTTTTTTTAAAAAATGGTTAGTTTCATGGACTTTTTCATTTTTTTTACATGAGTCATAAATATTTTGTCTGTTTGTTATATTTATGAAAACTAACCTTAAATTAATTTTGTTCTCTTAGTAAACTTACTATAGTGTTTGTAGATTCTTATCAAACTTTTATTAGTAATAGATTCTAGCCTAAAAATAGAGTTCTATCAGACGATATTGACCATATTTGAATTTTTTTTAAAATAATGTTGGAGACTTAATTATTAACCTTAAAAATGCTTCATTGCAAATATTACGTGTAAAATGGTTAAAATCTTATTTTGGTACTTAAACTTTGCATATTATTCTATTTTGGTCTAGAACTTTTAAAAGTGTCTATTTTGATCTTCAAATTTTTTGACAAAAACTTGCTTTGGTCTTTGTCGTTAGAATTTCGTTAACTCTTTAACGGAATGTTTAATAGAATGATGACATTGTTTCCTATATTTTGAGGATTAGGCTCTAGATTTATGGAGGCATTTTTAAAAATAAAAAAATAAATTAAAATATTTACAAGCTATAGCAAAGTTTTGGATTCTATCAATGATAGAAATTGATAGACTTCTATCACTGTCTATCAAATGTCATTGATAGAAGCATATCACTGTTTATTAATAATAGAATTTTAAAATTTTGCTATATATTATAAATATTTTGTTAAATTTTTCTATTTTTGACAATTCCTCATATAGAAATATAATTAACACACTTGAATTAACTAAACCCAAATTAAAAACTAATTTTGTTCTTTTTCTCCATCTCTCACATCTCCTCTCGATTTATTTTTCAAATTAAAAACTAATTTTGTTCTAGTTGATTATTTATTTATTTTTCAAATCGAAATAATTTTAAAGCAAATTAGAATAAAAAGTAAAATAGAAGTAACATTGCACTACAACAAAAGTCACTTCTAATAACATGCAAGCATATCATTTTATTAAAATCACTATAAAAAGAATAGAAAAAAGACGAAAGAATGAAAAAAAGAGGTGGGAGTGGAGTTTTTGGTCTGGTGCCTTCTCATTTATTGAATTACAATTATTCATCCATTTAAATCTCCCTCTCTCACGCATCAAAATCCTTTCCGTCTCTTGCCATTAAACATATCGAACCCTTCTTCTTCTTCAACTTCACCACCCTCTCTTCCATTTCAAAACCCTTCTTTCCTTTTTTCATTTTCCATAGTTAATTCCCTCTTCTTTACCTTTTTTCGATGACATTCTTCTCAACATCTTCTTCAATGCAACTCAACTCAATTAGCTTGTGTTTCCACCAAATTCTCCTCTATAATTTGCGACATCTACTGGAAAATGCTGTGTTCCAACGTCCACTACTACAAAAAAGGGTTTACTTGACACTTTTTACCTATCAAGTATTTGTTTACTTGATGTTTTGAATGCGTCAAGTAATCCAGTGTCAAGAATAAAAGGATTTTACTTTACAATTTTTAAGTGTCAAGTAAAATCATACTTGCCAGTTTATAACTGTCAAGTATATAAGATTACTAATTTTTTACACGTCAAGTAATCTAGTGTCAAGAATAAAGAATTCTTTTTTTTTACAGCTTTTAAGCGTCAAGTATATAAGATTAGTTGACATTTTTTACGCATCAAGATTTTGTTTATTCTTGACACACTTTGAATGTCAAGTTTTTTTTTTCAAATGGAAAATTATAAAATATAAACTATCAATATAATTTATCCTATACCTGTTTTAAAGTCCAACAATAACGAACATTTGCAAATGTGCTAAACTACACAGTAATTGAACAATTACATTTTAACAAATTGTATATATCAATGAACCATACATATAGTCGGTCATTACATAATTACAATAGCCCAAACTTCTAACAATAGTCCAAACTTTTCATCTATGTCTAATATAAACAAAATATATGTGCAGCCCAAAAGTGTACCATATCAACAAAATAACATGTCTAAGCTACAATATGAACCTTTTCTTGTTGCAAAATTTTTGCTTCTTTCTCAAATGATTGAGCCCTTGCATTTCCAGTTTTCAACCTCGCTCTTTTATTCCATGCCTCAAAGAATATACTTCCACATCATAACTCCTAATTTTTGACTCGACAACCTACAAAAGAAACATTTATTTTATAAGAATGATATTCTTTTCATCATTGAGATATAAAGTGATATCCACGTGTTGTGATATGACAACACGTAAAAGTTGAAAAGAGAGTAATGCGACCAACAGCTAGAATGCATCCGCTTCACTCATATAGAGAAGCAACAAACCAGCTAAAAATCTCATCCCCTACACACTCAAAAGTATTACATACCATTCACTACCAAATACGATTGTTAACATATATATGACTAATGGAAAAATAAAACTCAGACTTGAACATATCCAACATTCCTATAAAAAACTAAATATGCCTTTAAGACATTGTAGAGAGATCTTTGACCAGGTCCATGTCTCTGCTAGAAGAAGACGCATGAAGGAAAAGTACGAGAGATATCACGAATGATATTCAATTCAGAGGCTGATGTCTCTTATATTACCAATTGCTTCAAAAGATATATACACACCACTTGATTTAGCATCATTATTAGGATGATAGATTTATAAGACAAAAAGTGACACAATCTATTCATGTATTCAAAGAAAAACATGCAAGGATAGGTATGAGAATGTCTCAAAGTCTACACAATTGCTAGGCAAATAACCAACTTTTCTAAAGTAAAGCAACTTAATATCGTAATCTTTAGAACTACATACTTATAATACTTTAAAAGAAAACCATAAAAATAATCATGTATTGGCTTTGTTGAATAAGATATGTGTATAGGTTTCTATTTTATTGATAAATAATGCAAATGAAAGGTTACCATTGTATGCATTCTCATACAAAAGCACAGAAACACACTCTCAGTAGCAGCTGGGTAACATAATCGTTAAACACTCACTTTCACCCTAAAATATGGTTATCCAAAAATGCTATTTATACCATTCTCTAAAGATTTAAACCAATCAAATCAACTTACATTTGAGAAAGTTGAATTCAATGAACGAAAACTTCCTCTTCATAAACTTGTCCTACTACTATAAAATAATGGAAATTAATAAACCATCAGATGTAAGGTGTGTACTATCAATGAAAGATGCTTAACATATTTAACCAATTTAGAAATACATTTATTCATAAATAGTAAAAAAAATATTATTATGCTGAAACTTTAACCTAGATTTCCCTTGTCGTTGCCCATGTACCACTGAACCAGTCACCACAACTCTTTTCTGTCTCGAAGCTCGCTGACAACATCGTTGTCTGCGTTTCTCTTTGTTCTTTCGAGTGTTGCAGACCTCTAGACCCATCTCTCCGTGGTCTTTGTTCTAATCTTGTTCAAATACATCTCTCTGTTCGTTCGTGAGTTGTAAACCACCAATCCCGTCTAAATCGTCTGTTCATCTGCTCGTCTATAAGTCTACTCTGATCTTTCATCTCTCCATTCATTTAGCATAGTTGCACGCCATAAACCACTGATCCTGTTTTTTTGTCTGCTCTGATCGCACATCTCTTTGTCCGTCTCTCTGTTCATTTAACATCAACCATTTTCTTAAGAAGACGAATTGATGGCTACAACCATGTTTGGAAGGGGGCATCAAGATGCATAGCTGGGAAAATGTATGAAACAACTAGGAAATGAACATAAAGAAGAAGAAGAAATTGCAATACCTGTTCTTCCTTGGGCGAGAGAAAATCGTGTAGAAGGATTTGAGGAAAAGGTTTTGTTTGAAAGAAAAAATCGTGCAAGAGGTTTGGTATTACATCTGTGAAGAAGAAGAGTTGTGGAAAAATGAATTTGTTAAGAAATTTAGGAAAGAAAAGGGAAATTTTTGGAAGAAAAGGAAATTTTGGAGATATTGAGGGAAGAAAGAAAAGAAAATTTGGGCCTAATTTTTTTTTAGAGAAAATGGGAAAATTTCATTTAAAAATAGGTAATTCTTGACATTTAAAAATGTCAATTAAATAAATATAAACTTGATGCTTTTAACCTATCAAGTATTGAATTTGTTTTTGAAAAATAATGCATTTTTTCACTTTTTCGTTATTCTTGACATTTTTTATTTTACTTGACAGTTTTTATGAGAATTGTCAAGTATATCAAAACTGCAGGCGTCAAGTAATGTTCTCAATGGTGGATGGACGTCCCTTCACAAACTCATTATTTGTTGTCATGCCATAGAGATTTTTCTCTTATCAGAGGCAACAAAGACTTGTCTGCACTAAGAGGGAAATCGTATATTCAGAATCAAATTTTTAACTCCTATTTTGTTTAAGTTTCAGTTTTCTGGCGATCATCGGTCAATTCCTTCTCCGTTCCGACGATGTTATCTTCCTCATTTCTAGCAACGTCGGTTAGTACTTCCTCAATTTTCCTCTCTTTTCATCGTGTTTGAAAAAGATTGAGATTGTGGGTGTGCCAATGGTTGGGGAAAATTTTCATTGGGTTAAATTTGGATTAGTATTTTGTAGTTTTTTGTTGGGGTTATGGGGCAATGTGCCCGAAGAGATTAAATCTCTTGTGGTTTACTTTGTTGTTTGACTTCCCTATTTAAGAGTTATGGTGCAACAAAAGGTTGGTGATTAAAAGGTGTTCACATTTGAGGTCCATTTTGAAGTGAAATACTAAGCCTTTCCAATGAAGAGTTAGAACATATTCTCTGGGAAAGGAGAAAATTATATGGAAATGCAAATTACAATAATTGGATGAGAAATTCAATCGAAAGGAAAATGATTTCCTTGAACTTTTCATTGAATGCTTTGCGACAGTCATTCTTAAAGGATGCATTTAAAGGTGTGTGTCTACTAATAGGTCTTGCTTTCTCGGGTTATGGTCAATGTTGTGAAGAAAAGAAAATGTTGGAGATGACATCAAGGTGTGAAGGGTTAGGATGCACTCCTCGTTCCAACATTTTTCTCCAACACTTCTCTAATTCTCATTAGTTCTAAGTACATCCCAACTCTCCAACCAGCTTCTAAAGCAGAATCCAAGGTTATAAAATACATAAAGGAAACAATTTATTATGTATTTTAATGATGATTCTAGCCCTGAACAACATTGTTGTAGGAAATAGGTCCTGTGGACAGATTTTTTAATATGGTTTGGATGAAGATGGAGAAATCAATCTAATAGAAGCATGAACTTAAGAATGAAATATCTAAAATATGGTTCCTTCTACTTCACTCCTAAGAGATAATAGATTGGAAGATGTTGGAAAGGTTATCATTTCTTAAATTGCCTATTTTTTTGTGCAGTTTCTTTTTATCTTTACGGTCAATACATCCTTCAAATGAATTGAATGAATCTTTTGCTAAAGGGTTTCTGTATTTTTTATTTTATTTTGTTATTCTGAGGTCAGATAAGTAAATGGCTATTCAAATTGATAAGAAAGGAAGCTTCAACTGAAAATTTTCTCCCTAAAGAGAGGAACATATGCTGGGATCTGTTTCTTTGGGTGGAAAGACTGAAACTTATGGTATTCACTACTATAATTGCTTTGATGGAAAGGAAACTTTCAACCACGGTTCAAGAGAAGGTGACTATAGCAACAATATTCTACTTGAGTTGTATAAAAGAAGCAGACTTGCTGTTGTTGGAAGAGAATTTTTTTTAGATGATATTTATGATTTTCTGGCCAAGTACAAGTACGTTGGTCCCAACCAGAGGGCAGATTTGATGGCATGCAGGTACTTAAAACTCATCTTTGCAGCAAATGATTAAAAATTTTGGAATTTTTAACGTGAATTATATTTATGCATTGCATTACGCATATTAATTTTGCTAGAAATTTGTTATAGTCATGTATATATATATATTTATTTGTGCATTTTTATGGAGGATATTTCAGCATGTTCTTGAACTTGTTTGATAAATATATCTATGAATGAATCTAGTTATGGTGAATTCTTCTCCAATAACTAGTCTAGTGAGGGGTACATAAGTTTTTTGTAATGTACCTTCTTAATCAGAAATGTTCCAACGGCCACCATATATAAAGACCTGGTTATTTCTTTCCCTTTCAATTAGAATCTTTTAGCTTTATCATTTGTTCTGTTGTGATCGACATAAAATTTTTACAATAACTTAACACCATTTGATGGCCATTTACTTAAAGCATGATCATATCTTCTAGTGATAACTCTACAACTGGTCTATTATTTCATCTTCTTTCTCCATGTTGTATATTGCATTGCAAGTATCTTTTATTTAAAATTTTCATGGCCTTACATCCACCTTCATAAAACTGCATTGATTTCAACCGATGAATGAATGATCAAAACCATTGTGCACTACAATAAAAGTTCATTTTAATTACTTCTCAAGATAACATCATATAAAATTAAAATATTTGCAAATGTGACGTTGGCATTAGTAAGTTGTTTGTAACTACAATAAAAGTCCCTTTAACCTCGTTTGCTGTCAACGTTGTTCACCCAAGTTAGCTCTGTTGTCTGTAACTCCTCCATTCACCCAAGTTCACCATCTTTAATAAGCATCAATAAGATTTATTTTGATTTTTTGTGTTAAATATGGATCATTTATGTGCGCCTTTTGTTTTTTTGTTGTTGTGCTGTATGAAATTTTAGTAAATGAATTGAATCTCCAAGACCTCCTTTTAATTGAAATTTTCCTCGTCAATCTACCAATGTTGAAAGGGCAGTCTGTTTTTAGGTTATAAAGATACTTGTTGCTTTACAAAATGTATTAGTATCTGATGTGTTGGACGGTTTTAATTGCACATTACCATCATTTGGAGTTTCTCATATCCGAGAAAGCCAACCTAGTCAACAGTGAAAATAGTAGTGCAGGGTGTACAAAGTGACCACGTTGGAAAATATTTTTGATTTCCTTATTTGTTATATTTTTGTTATTTGTGGCAGATTATGTGACTGTAAAAATGCGACATGTGTCTCTCTGTTTTACGTTTTCTTCACATTGTTTGTCCTAATTGCGAAGGGCATGTGTAATATAAATACAGACTAAAAGGTCTCTAAATAGTGCAATGAATATATATAGAAAAAATTCCTACAAGGTATCAGAGCAGTAATGGCCAATGCCAATGGAAATCCTGTAAACCTCAACTTCACCAGCCCACCTCTCAATCAATTACTCAATCAAGTCACAACCACCAAGCTGGATCGAAGCAACTTTTTACTTTGGAAACATCTTGCTCTTTCAATCTTGAGAGGGTAAAAAATTGAAGAATACATGTTGGGACACATATCGTGCCCTCCGATGTATGTAAGTCGACCTACTGTCATATCTACAGCATAAGCAACTATCGAGGGAAAGCTCCCAAAAACGTGGGAGCAGCTCCACGAGTACCCCAACTGAAGAAATCGTTAATCCTGCCTTTGAAGCTTGGTTAGTCGTTGACCAACTACTCCTTGGGTGGATGTATAATTCTATGACGCTGGAAATAGCCACTCAACTGATGGGATTTGAGCATTCTAAAGATTGTGGGATGCAATCCAAGAACTATTTGGTATTCAGTCCAGAGCTGAAGAAGATTATCTTCGCCAAACCTTTCAACAAACTCGAAAAGGTAATAATTCTATGACTGAATATTTAAGACTAATGAAACTACACTCTGACAACCTAGGTCAGGCCGGCAGCCCTGTTCCGACGAGGGCATTGATCTCACAAGTCCTACTTGGACTAGATGAAGACTATAATGCTGT
>JBBPDI010000009.1:16584290-16601981 GCA_037974545.1 Cucumis variabilis | reverse complement strand
AGTATTAAAAACCTAAATATTATGATCTTCAAATATTATGCTTGACATAGCTCACTAAGGATATTGCTAAAGAAGTCCATCCTTAAAAAAAATAATCCATACTCTACACATTTCTCAAAATTTTCCAGATTCACAGTACACAATTCAAATGTTCATAACTCTTTCAATACTTAACCAAAATGAGAGTTATTTATGTAAAGATCTTCATTTTGAGGTCCTCTTAATCTTACCTCAAGATATTTAAATCTGATTCTCTATGTATAATATTAGATAGCCCTTGAAACTGAACCACTCCAAATCGCGTATACAACGACCCCTTTAACTTGTCCCTGCAATTTAACTTATTTTTTGTCAATTTTGGTTCACAGTTTCTTCAGAAAAGTTGTAGTAAATTGAATAATATTTCTAACCAACCCAAATAGAGATCCTAACTCCATTGGTACACCCTGAAATACAAAAAAAACTAGAAACCTTCTGATTTCGTGTGAAAACAACCTACCCTATTTTCTTTGTCAAAATTCACTCAATAAAAATTAGAATTTGCTCAAGCTTTCTTCATAACATTTGTTTGATTATATTTCAGTGAATTTAAACCTTGCCTCTTAATTCTGTTTGTGTAGCTCAGAATCAATAAGCAACCAGAGATGTATTTAGTGAACTATAGAGAAGTTGATCTTGCAAACTCCTTGTGTTCTTAAACCAACACTTCTTGAGCTTCTTCTTCTTCTTCCTCTCTCAACCTTTTTCCCTTTGAAGTCTCTCTGAAAATTGGTGAAGAAATGGTGAAGAAAATGGTGAAGAAAGGAATAAAATAATATTGGCGATGGCTAAAACATGACAAATTGCACCTCTTTTATCCTTCCTCCTTTCTTTTCTTTTGTCTTTACTTTACTTATTAATAACCAATAAATATTATATATATATATATATATATATACACATACATATATATATATACTTAATTTCCATTTTCCTTTTATTCCTTTCACATAAAAATAATAAAATAAAATAGACCAAGAAAGTATTGGGCCGTGGGCATTACATGTACACACTCTCAATATATATATACATACACATACATATACTTACACTTTACACATATAAATTAAGAAAAACAAAACCACCTGAAACGACGATGGCGGTGGGTCGTGGGCAATGGCGGTGACAGTAGCGGCAGCTAAGGCAACGATGAAATCTTCTTCTCCTCCTTTCTCTCTCGATTTTTCTTCTTCTTCTGTGAGATTGTGAATAGGTTTTGTGTAAAAATAGACAAGAATTTCCCCGATATGTTTGAAAATGTCAGAGAAAGGGGCTTTCTGCGATGTCAACGACAGGTGCGTTGTGGAAAGTTAATTTAATGATTATTTTATTTCACCTTTTGCAACGTCATTACCCATCACGTCACGGATTATGGCCACTTTTTACGACGTCAACAACTACACGTCGTGGAAAGTGGAATATTAATTTTTTATTTCATTTTTTCTCGACGTTATTACCCATCACATCGTGGTATATGGCCATTTTCCACTACGTCAACTACACATCGTGGAAAAAGAAAAATTGAATTTATTATTTCACCTTTCCACAACGTCATTACTCATCATGTCGCAGATTATGGTAACTTTTGGAGACGTCAACAACTACACGTCGCGGAAAGTATATGGCCATTTTCCACTACGTCAACAACTACACATCGTGGAAAGTGAAATATTAAATTTATTATTTCACCTTTCCACGATGTCATTACTCATCATGTCACAGATTATGGCGACTTTCGGAGACGTCAACAACTACACGTCGCGGAAAGTAGAATATTGAATTTATTATTTCACCTTTTCGTTACGTATATCAGATAGACATCGCAGAAAGTTGAAACGTGTTGTTTCAAATTCAATTTTCTGCGAAGTCTCTTTGACACACGTCAAGGAAAGATGAAATAATAAATTTAATATTTAACTTTTTACGATGTGTAGTACATGATGTCGTCAAAAGTCCCCTTTGATACGAATCGTTTTGACTTTTCACGACATCTCTTGGACGCACATCGTGGAAAGTTGAAATAAAAAATTCAATATTCCCCTTCCCATGACGTGATATTCTAGAACGTAGTAGAAAGATTGCTTCCATGACACGGTGTTGTGCATGTCGATAAAAGGTGGTTATCATCGATGTTGCATTTGTCGACGTCATTTCTAGCGTTGAGAGTAGTCCAATTTCTTGTAGTGATTTGACACAAGTTTGGATGCATAAGGGAGGAAACCCTTTGATGAAACTTAAAGAAATTAGGAATCACATGATAAACAATTGAAGAAGTAAGAAAATGTCCACTAGGCGTTGAGAAAAATTGAAATGAGTACTGTGAAGTACCGATGCCCAAGAGCAAGACAGTAGAGTATGCTACCAGATTAGTTAATGTTAGAAAGTCTACAAAAGACAAAAAAAAATAAGTACTGAAGAACCTCAAGAAAGCACAAATATTCTTTTTTAAACAAAGGAATCGTGCCTAATGGGGGAGGAACAGAATGAAGCTATATTTTTGGAGGCCTCTATATATGACTGTGTTGGAGATGAATATATATAGGCATATATCATAATCTAGATCATAAAAGATGAATCTCTGCCTAAATTTTGTGCTTTCCTAATTGGCCCTATAGGTCATTTTGTTATCCTAAGACAACTTTGAAATCCTAGGATACCTAGGTCAAATTTCTCTATAAATAGATCATGATAACTTTGTGATATGATGTAACTTTAGTCCTACCTAGGGATGTAAATGAGTTGGGCTGGGGGACATTCTCAACCTAACCCATATCTCTAGATTGGTTGGGTTGGTAATCCAAATAATTTGAATTGTATTACCAACCCCACCCTTCACTACAATAAATTAGTCTTTTAATAACATTTTTTAATAACGTATATTATAAAATTCTATTAAAGAAAAAAGAAAAAGAAAAGCGTGCAAAAATAAAAAAAAAAAAAGAAAAGTGGGTGGGATTAAAAATGTTATTATATAAAAAAATGAAAAGTGGGAACGTAATTACACATAGTTTGACCTAATTTGGATTTCTTCTTCTTCGTTGGCTCTCTCCTCTCATTTGCAGCGGCTTTCTTCCTATGGGGACTACTTCTACTTTATTCCCAAGTATGAATAGTCCTTTTAATTGAAATCAAGGAACGCTAGTCATTTTGTCCTTTCCATATTTCATCCTCCAACGTAACGCTTGACGTCCTTCCCATTTTACTAAGTTATAACCCACCTTTATTTGCATCAAATTAGAATAATGGTTGGTATGATTCTATAAAGTTAAATTAATCTCTCCTCAAGCCCTCTATATTTGTTAAAGTAGCCAAAAATTAGTTGTTTTTGTTACTTTGAACTATTGTAACTGATACTTGTTAGAGAGGGAGTTAGTTTGTTAAAAACAGAAACAAAATAAACTTTTTTAATTCTTGTAGCTTAAAAAGGAAGCTTAGTAGAAAAAGTGGTGTAAGAAAAACTCATTTGTATTTTTTTTTTTTTTTTGGCTTTTTAGAATCATTTTCATCTTAAATAATCAGTTGAATAAAAGCACTCTTGGACCTTTTGAAAAGTTAATGCAAGCGAATCTTTTGAACCTGATAAACCATACTTTATATGTTCTTCTCATTCACTTCATCCTCCATTGATCTTTGATAAGATAAAAGTCAAAGAGTGAGGTGTAGAACGAGAGAAGAAATGTGCGAGACAGTGTTTACTTTCAAAATCAAGAAATTCTTAGAGAGAGAGAGTTCGATGTCGAACTCTCATTCTTTCTCTCATTAGATTAGTTGTGATAAATATATTAATAGGTTATTTTGTCTTTGATTTTTTTATGTTTGTGGAAAACCTTTCAGTCAATGTTGATATTTTCTTTGGTTGTTTGCTGGTTGTGGAAAACCCTCCATATTGGTTATAAAGAACCGGCCTATTGGTATTAGATGGAGAGAATGTGAAGGTTACATTGAACAAGAATTTAGATTGGAAATTCTAACATGCTTTAGCTTGAGATCAACCCAAAAAGAACATAGAATAGTCAACACTTTTGTCCAAACACTGGTTGATGAACCTAGTAGCTTAGCTGGACAATTAGTTGACTCTTTTACTAATATCATATCTTGCAAGAAGCCCTAAAATGAGTTCTGCAGTAAGCTTTGACATTAGATTAGCATTTTCATATGAAGAAAAATCATTCTTAACTCGTACTTGTGATCTCAACTTTCTCTACTTCTTCTCCTCTCTAACTGGTATGCCATTAATTGTACAAGCATATATTCTTGCTCATTATCCTCAATCAATTCATTTATACCATCGGACAATATGATTTGGGTTAAAGAAATTGGATGATTATTGAAGCGACAAATTATTCGATTTTTTTTTTTAATGTAACAAATTAGTGGTGGCCAATACCTTGTAGGGGGAATGAACTATTGTTCAAGTACTTAGTGTCAGTGAGGATAATTTGTAATAGCTTTATCATATTCACACTGCCTTCTTCCAATACAAAGAAGGTAATTGATATTAATCTTGGATCTTCATTATTTAATGTCAATCTTGTTTTTATTTTATTAGAAAAAAAAGACTATTGGTAAGTTCATTTCTTTTATATTTCTTTAAGTTTATAAACTTATGCGTTATAATGCTTTCCAAGCACATCCAAAATTGAACTCATGGCTTGGTTCCATAACTGCAGCTATAACTTAGAGTACTCTAAAATATGAAAAATGAGAATGACTTTTTTTTCTGAATAAAAGGGAAAAACAATGGTAATGGTGAACAACATTTTGTCTTCAATACTTTGTTTTTCATTTTCGTCTTCCTCGTACATTCTCAGAAAAAATTGTTATTTATGAATATTGTACAAGTGTGAATATGTTTTTAGATGTTATATATAGACATTAAAAATATGCTACCTAGGTATCTTTTAGGTTTCCTTAAGATTACTCATTGTCTCCTAAGAATATGAAACTTGTTAATTTTGCTTGGTTTCTTCTTGTTACAACAATGAGGGATTTCTAAAGGGTCAAAGGTGAACATCGAAACTATCAAAGCACCCTCTTTTTTTCTTTTAATACTGAAATTTTTAGTCATATATATATTGCTATGTTGAACAAAGGTTTTAACAAGGCAAAAGGGAGTCTTATGGCATTATATAATATATATACCCAATCATGTTATGCTGAATAGGTAAATGATTTTATTTTTACCCGTAAGTTGTTTCATTTCATGTTTTGGGTTTTAGGCAAGAGTAAAAAAAGATACTTCATTTAGTCTATTTCTTTTAGTATATTTCATGTTTTTGTTTTTAGGCACAATATTTTATTCATTTCATGTTTTGATTTACTTTTGGTGTTAATATGTAATATTTCATTTTAGATGTTTCTTAAGTTTACTTTTAATTGTTTTAAAATATATTGTAAAATAATGAAACATATAAAACAAAAGTAATGCAATAAAAACACATGATCCAATTTTACTTATTGACTTGTGTTTGCAGGTTGATCCCCTTAGTGATTCTTTGGAAAACTGAATGTCTTACCATTGATCACACTAGATTGGTGACATGGAAGTTTGGGTTGAAGAATTTTTGTGCAATTGGGGTTTGGTGTACATTCATGGTCAGTTTTTTGGTTTCTGATCCATGATTGCTCCTCCAAATATAGTGCTTTCGATATGAAGTTTTACTTATGATGGGCTTTTGTGTTACTTCCTTGTGTTTGTTCTTCTAATATTCTGATCTGGTGGTACTTATGTACATATTCATTTTCATTTTAGAAGGAGCACAAGTAGGTCTTCAATGATTATATTGATTGCTTGTATATATACAAATCTATATAAAAGTATATGCGACATAGTAGGCTATGCCTATGCTTTTTTTTGAGATTTAAACCGAAGGTGCTTCCCATTCAGAATGGTTTTGAACTGGATTATCAAGGGGACTTCAGAAATATAGGACATGAGAAGCTCTTGGGTTAATAAAATATCTATAATCTTAGGCTTCAAACCTTGTTTCTAGACACCCCCTCCCTCTTTTTTCTTGCAGTATTTCATTGCTTATGTTTTCTGTTTGAACATTTTTTACATGGTATTGAGTCATTGAAAACTATATTTGATTGGTTTCAAATTTTCTTTGTGAACCTTATTATAAAGGGCATTGATTGTAGCCTTGTATCTTTTGAAAATTTATAACCAATCAGAATTTTAAATTATTTAGTATCATTTAATAAAAAAGAAAGAAAAAAGAAGAGTAAGGAAAGAGAAAAAAAGTTAGCATAACTCTCTTTGATATAATGAGTACATCTTATATATGTTTTTCTTTCTAGTGTATTTTTATATACTATTTATTGAATTTTTTGTTTAGTTTAAACTAAAGATGTAGAATTTTAGTTTTTAAATCGATTTTTACATCATTTACTTTTAGTTTCCAATTTTTGACCACAATTTGAGCTTCAATGCTCTTGTTCTTGCTTCGTTCTTAAGATCCCGTATTTTTAAAGAGAAAATATTACTATTTGATACTTTTTCTAGCTAAGCGTATTATCCCAATTTTCCTTATTTAGGCTTGAATTGTACTTGATTTCTTCTCTCTTTCACATTTCTTGAATTGTGTTAAGTTCTTATAATATGTTATAATTGTGATTTTTTCTCCTAGTTTATTCATAAAAATTGCCTTGTAATGGTATGGACTTATGACTAATATTGAGATATACTTTTCATAATTGTAAATCTTTTGGCCCATAGTTCTTTATCTTTTTTAAGCTCCTAGTTAAGGTAAGATATAAATCTCTCAAACATTATTATTTTTTAAAGTTTATGGATTTTTATTTGTGCGTAAATGTGAATATTTGCATATTATTGGCTAAGAATTTGTTTTTCTGAGTCTGCTTATTTGTCATTGTAATGTTAGTTTTTTTTAATGGTCATGGAGATTATTACTCTGTTGATATTAATGGTGATTATTACCTTGTTGATGTTACCTTTGTATACTAGTATTCTCAATTTTTCTTTGGTTAGAGTTGGTTCTCAATCACATTTCACATTCCTATAGCAATAATTTGAAGACATAATTTTCCAAAAATATTAAGTTCAATTGAATAGGTAAGGTAATGTCAAATTTTTTTGAAACTAAAATAGATTAATATAGTTAGTTATATTAATTGCAAACTTGGATCTTTTTAATAGAGCAACCAATGAATATCTAATGGGAGCATAGAACTTTGTGAAACACGTAGAGAACATGTTGGGTGGAGTAGACAAAATTCTGTGTCCATGCAAGACATATAAGAACATGAATCATCAAACCTTTGATGTTGTATATGAACATTTGGTTATGAAAGGTATTGATCCTACTTATAGGTTTTGGTACCATCATGGTGAAGAAGTACCATAGAGTGTATGTTTGATGGTCAACCCTTTTATAGTACTTCTTTCATGAGCGACGAAAAAGTTGATGAACCATTAGTAAATAGTGATGTTAATCCAAAGGTCGTAGATGCAAACACTTCTTTGTATCCTCATTGTACAAAATATACAAGAATGTCACTGTGGTATATTTATATAAGATAAAGGCTACTAATGATTGGACCGATAAAAGTTTCACAAGCCTTTTAGAGTTGTTACACGATATGCTACCTCCTGACAATGTTATCCCAAAATCTACTGATAAAGTAAAGAAGTTCTTAAAAGTATTTGATTTAGGATATCAAAATATTCATGCTTGTGAAAATGATTGTTGCTTGTTTACGAAAGAGAATAAAGATTTAAAGATATGTCAATTTGTGGATATTCTCGATGGAAGGTGGATAAGACACCAAAAGAATGAAACAGGTGTTCGAACAAAAATGTTAAGATACTTTCCATTGATTTCAAAACTGAAAGGAATGTTTCAAATACATGATGTAGTTGAATCACTAACATGGCATATGAACCATTAAAGTAGTGATGGGAAGATGCGTCATCTAGTCAATTGTGTTTCATGGGACTCAATTGATGCAAAGTGGCCAGACTTTTCAAATGATCCACAAAATCGATGGTTTCAACCCATTCTCTAACATTAGTAGTAGGTACAGTTGTTGGCCAGTCATGCTTGTGACATACAACCTACCTTCTTGGTTATGCATGTCAAAAGAAAATATAATGCTAATTTTACTAATTCCTAGTCCTAAACAACCTGGCAATGACATTGACATTGATATTTTTTTGCAACCATTAATTGATAACTTGAAATTGTTATGGCACGGAATGGAAGTTTACGATGTAATTAGCAAATCAAACTTCAATTTTAGAGTTGTGCTTATGTGGACGATCAATGACTTTTCTACTTATGAAAATCTTGATAGGTGTACAACAAAGGATAAGACGACATGTCCAATTTGTAGAAAGCACACGCATTCTCATTGGTTGTACCATAGTAAGAATTAATGTATATGGGTCACATACGTTTTTTGTCTTCATCTCATTCGTATAGAAGAAAAAAGTTATGGTTTGATGGCAAATTATAAGACAGACAAGTTCCTAGGATTGTAAATGGAAATGCAATTTCCACCCGACTTAAAGATTTACAAAATTGCTTTGGAAAAGTTGATAAGAAAAAACGAAAGAGATAAAAAGAGTTGAAAGGAATGTGGAAAAAACAATTAATCTTGTTTGACTTACCATATTGGAAGGTACGTACATTTTGTCACTAATATCCTTTAATTAGCTAGTCTTCCATTTTACATTAGGTAATGCACTAATCTGCTTTTACGTTAATGTAGGAACTTGTTTTACGCTACAACTTAAACGTCATGCATGTTGAGAAAAGTGTATGTGAGAGCATAATAGGCACATTGCTGGATATTAATGGAAAATAAAAAGATGGATATAATGCTTATAAAGATTTGGCAGACATGAATATACGACACAACTTACAGCCAGAAGAACGCGGGAGTCGAGTATACCTTCCTTCAGCTTTACACACTTTGTCCAAATTAGAGAAACAACTGTTTTGCAATAAGTTATACGAGTTGAAAGTACCTGATGGTTATAGTTCAAACATTTCGAACTGTGTCTTAGTAGAGGAAAGAAAAGTAATGAGATTAAAATCTCATGACTATCATGTGTTAATACAACAACTTCTATTGTTTGTCATTAAGGGAATGCTTCCAAAGGGCCCAAGACATTCAATAACACGAATATGTGGATTCTTTAATAAAATTTACCAACGTGTAATTAATTGAGAAAGTGTGATGGAAATTGAAAATGAGGTAATTGAAATATTATACCTTTTTTAGAGGTATTTTCCTCCTTCATTCGTTGACATCATAACTCATTTGGTCATTCACTTGGATCGTGAAGTTCGTTTGTGTGGAACCGTTCAATTTCGTTGGATGTATCCATTCAAAAGGTATATGATTTTCATATCATACATTATAGGTAGCATACAACTAAATACCTTAGGTAACTTATAATAGTTATGATATTAACCTTTGGTTCATGAAGACTCTAAAAGGGTTTATTACGAATCAGTCACGTCCAGAAGGGTGCATTGAGTGTTATTTAGCCAAAGAATGCATCCTTTTTTATAAGAATTATGTTCAAGGTTCAACAGGACTTGATGATAAACAACATCGAAACGAAGAATTTAATAATGATATCATTCTCAAAGGTCATCCTATATCTATTGGAAAGGAAATTACATTATCTGATAAAGTGCTCAACCTTGCACATCAGTATGTCTTGTTTACACAGAAGTAGTTAAACCATACATAGAGTGAATGATGTATTAATTGTACACTATTTATCATCTTTTGAAGAATGTATTAGAGGTTTAACTAGTGATATATCAAATATTTTAGAATGCATAGGAATGAATTGATCCTATCAAATAAAAGACTTGTAAATGATGACAATCTTCTAATGAAGGTTCACTTGAAACAATTTCCTATTTGGTTGAGAGAGAAGGTAATGTTTACACAAAAGACTCAGATATATTGTAATTGGCTTGCAAATGGACCACGCAAGACTGCAATGTCTTTTTCAAATTATATTATAAATGGTCAACGGTTCTATATTAAAAGTAGAAAAATCGACTCAAAATAGTGGTGTTTCAATTGATGCAAGTACAATATGTAGATCAAGTGTTGAAGATGGATCTCCAAAAATTGATGTGGTTACATATTATGAAGTCCAAACTAAAAGAATTTTATTACTATATTTACCGACTTTCGTCGTTTAAGTGTGATTGGGCTAAAATCCATAATGGTGTTAAAGTTGACGATGGATTTACACTTGTTACTCTACATCAAAACCAAAGTCAATTCTCAAGCAAGCCATACATTCTTGCATCACAAGCTAAACAAGTGTTTTATGCAAGATAAAATGACAATTCTCCTTGGTATGTTGTATTGAAAGCACCACAAAGAGGATTTCATGAATTAGGCAAATATGATAAGAATGTTGATACAAGCTTTGTGGGTGGCGGATCCTCCCTAGCGCTTCATGATATTGATAATGAGTTTGAATGTTGCAACAATTTATGAGATTACTGTGAAGACATCTTATTATGATAACTTACGACTTACGATCATTTTGTAAATTTGCACTAACATGTGACTTGTGGCCATTTTGTGAATTTACACTTGTATAGAGTCAGTGATCATTTTGTAAATTTACATTCATAGTTCATACTTAGGGACATTTAGTATAATATTAGTTGGTTTTTTTGTGAATATAGTGCTAGCCAGTCATCTTGTAAATATGCACAGACAATTCCTAGGTTGTGTGCATTGTGAACCATTTCAATTTGTAATGGTCTACAATTATTTTATATGTATAATCAATATATTTAAGAGTTCTCTTTATTCTCACTTGAACCATCACCATGCATGAACGTGCTCTTTTTTCAGGTTGTGTGAACTATTTGAGTCAAAGATTTTAACCGTTGGGAAAGAAATAAAGTCGGGTATGAATTTAATTTATCTTTAAATATATATTTAGATAGAAAATATCATGTGTGTGTGTGTGTGTATGTGTGTGTGTATATATGTATGTATGTATGTACATATATTATTATACTAATTTGAATGCTTTATGTCTTAGGATTTTGATAAGGAACAAATAGGAAAAATCGTTGGGAAGAAATAAAAAAGGCATCGTTCTACAACACATACATTAGAACGATGACAATCTGATCAAACATTGACAAAAACATCATGGAGATTTACAAAGTCCTTTAGTATGGACTTAACTCAATCTAGTAGCAATGATGAGGAAAACGAGGGTGAAATGATGATGAGGATTGTAAATGATACAGATAATGTTTCCAACCCTAGTACAAAAGAGAAATTAGGAAAATAAAAATGTGGATTGTGAGGGAGTTCATACCAAGGAACTAGGTACCAAAAAAACAAGAGGTCGGCCAAAGATGAAAATAATAGCGATGGAGCCTGAAATGAAAGTAAATGTAAGGTACAACAAATATGGATAATCTATCGGAGAAACATCAGTTGGGTTGTCCTCATTTTTGGGTTCACTGGTTAGAGAAGTGGTCCCAGTAAATGTTGAAACTTGGAAGAAACTTTCAACTAGACAAAAAGAAATATTGTGGCATTCTATTCAAATATGTAATTTATAATTATATATTTATATAATGAGTATAATTTGAGCTTTCTTATATGATCACTACCTAAATGATTTTATTCTTTACGCACGATATAATGTTGATGAATGGAAAAAGAAATCTTTATTCTAACAGATGGGTGGATTGTGGAGAGCAAGCAAATCTCTCTTAGTGAGTCTGATTGAAGAAGCTTCAAATAAAGATGAGTTAAATAAACACAAGCCAGATAACATTTTTTCAATGCATGATTGGAATGACTTCGTCAAATATAAAATTAGTGTAGCATTCAAGGTATGTTTATAGTATGAAAGTTTATGACATTTACTTCTTTGGTTCAAGGTATGGAAACAAGTTTAGTCTTAACCTTTATCGATGTCTCATTGAGTATGATTTTCAGGCAAAAAGCAAGAACTTTAAAGATATGAAAAAAAAAAGAAACTTCCTCACATGAAAAAAAGCAACTTCGTCACACAATGTAATCGTAGAGACTATGCTCGACTAGCTGAAGATTTGGTATAATTTTATGTATTTAATGACATTATTATATTTAGCACATATAGCTAATATATAACTAACTATTGTGTTTCAATATAGAAAAAGACACATGTGAAGAAAGATGGAAAACCTATCAACTCGTAAGTGGCCAACACTCTGGTTGGTTTGTCTTTTGTATTTTTTATTTATGTTTTTATTTTTATAGTTGTTGTCATTTGACTATTGATTTCTTAAACTAATGTCTTGTTTGATGAACTATGCTTTACGCCATTTGTTTCAATCTCTTGTTAGGTTGTTGCAATGTTGTGACTTTCGATAATGGCTTCTTCCTCCCCCCGCCCCCCTCAATGATCTTTTTTATGTCCCATGAGTTGTTTACTATTGAGTATTAATTTGTAGTTGGATTATTGTCATTTGAGTATTGATTTCTTCAACTAGATGGCTTGTTTAATGAACTATGCTTTACGCCACTTGTTTTGATCTCTTGTCTAGTTGTTGTTGCCCTTTAAGTAGTGAAATTTATTTGAAGTAGTTTTTAAATACTGTGACTTTCTGTAATGCCTCCCCCCCCCCCTCAATGATCTTTTTTATGTTCCATGCGTTGTTTACTATTGAGTATTAATTAGTAGTTGGATTATTGCCATTTGAGTATTGATTTCTTCAATTAGATGGCTTATTTGATGAACTATGCTTTACGCCACTTGTTTCGATCTCTTGTTTGATTATTGCCCTTTGAGTAGTGACATTTAGTTGAAGTAGTTTTTAAATGTTGTGACTTTCTCTAATGCTTTCTCCCCCTCCCCCTTCCCCCAATGATCTTTTTTATGTTTTATGCTTTGTTTACTAAGTATTGACAAAGTATTGATTTGTAGTTGGAGTATTGCCTTCTAAATGACTTGTTGTTATTGTCTCATACCCCCCCTCCCCTCTACCATAACTTTTGAATAGTTACTCTATGATTTTTTGTTAGGAGCGTATTGAACAAAATTGTGTGGGAACGTCTTCTTCGAGTAGTGTAATTGAAGATGCAATTATTAGAGTTTTTTTATTCAAATAAAGGTTATGTAAGATGATTAGGATTTGGTATGACTCCATCAAAGGTGGCTACATCAATTGAAAAAGATTAAACCATTGCATCTCTTGAAAGAAAATGCAACAACCTAAGTCAAATGTAGATGAGTTGAAAGGTGTGGTAGTTTCCTTACTAAAGGACAAGGTAAAATTGTCATAACACTCTTAAAGGTTCTTAAACTTTATAGCACATCTTGACATTATTGTTTATATAGGAAAAAATAACTGAATAAAATTTGAATGATCCTATTAGAGTACCATCATCGATGGATATTCCTACTCCTACTCCTACTCCAATCATAAATTCCCCACCAGTAAATTCATTTGTAACTTTTTTGTTTTTTTAATTATTTCAAATTATTACTATTTGAGATTTTTCTAACCATATTATTGTTGAAAAGGAGTGTTACTACCAACACTCCCCACAAGTGTTTGCAACTAGATTGGATTGGTTCAGGAGAAGTCATTGTTGAAGGTAGATGGTCCTCCAATGATCCATCAATTTTTGTCCACCATGTACCTCTTGGCCTCAATGCAATTCGTGTGTGGGTTGATACAGTGAAAATACTAAATTCTTTCTTATGGAGGCCTGTTTCTGACATGTTATTGACTATGCTGTGGGCACTATTGTAGCATGGCCAATGGATAAAGTCAAACTATGTACGAAATTTTATTTACTTTGTGAATTAGGTATTTATTTAGTTATTTAACTAATTTATTGTTAGAGTTCGATAATGATATTTCTTTTTACTTTTTGTTAGGTGATTGATGTGCGGAGAAAACATTGGAACAACACATATATGTGGGATTATTTTGGTATTGCTACAATTTGAACATCTTTTTTTATCATATCAAATTTTGGGATTATATATATGAAGTCATTTTATTTGAAGTAAAAATTTACTTGTTCTAATAATCAAGGACTTTATTGGAACTTATAAACGTTGATGATTATTTCTAAACCTAATGAATATAATGCTTCTTTTTTTTTTGTTATAATTATGAATGTAGATTTGGATGAATGTGAATTATACCTTTCTAGTATGGCAAATTACAACTTCATCTGTAAATATCTATTTGTTCATAATTTGATTTTACAATAATAATATTGGATATTTGCGATTAGATCAATTATAGTTATATGTTTATATTATTACAAAAAAAAATGCTATAGAGGTCCATCAACAATAAAGTTTCTGTGTGAAAATGGGGTATTTACAATTTGTTTCCATTACGATAAATAATCCTAATAAAAGTAAGAAACTTTCAATAACATATCTAGTTTTTTATAACGTCTTTTTATTGTTATAATAATTTTTTATGGTACTTTTTCAATAACATGAAATGTTTCCATAACAATGAATTAATGTTAAAATAGCTATTAAATGGTTTTGATAACAATTTCTGAACGCAATAAAAAACCTACAAAAAGTCTTTTATAGCATTTTTTCAATGTTATTAAAAACGTATTGAAACATTTTTATAGCGCTTTTCTAACGCAATAAAAAACGCTATCTAATTTTCAGTAGAGTTTTTCTAATGTTATTAAAATAGCCATTGTAACATTTTAATAACACTTTTCTAACGCAATAAAAAAAGGTATCCAATTTTCAGTAGAGTTTTTTCAATGTTATTAAAATAGTTATTGAAATGTTTTGATAACGTTTTCGAACGCTACAAAAAACACTATAAAATGTCTTTTATATCATCTTTACAATGTTATTGAAAACGCTATTAAAACATTTTGATAGCAACTTTCCATCACAATAAAAAACGCTATCAAAATATTTCAATAACACTTTTTCACGTTATAAAAAGCATTAATAGCATCATATATGTGCTATCACTAGGGACGTATTATAGCGTTTTGCATAGTGTTGTATAAACGCTATGAAAAGTCATGGACTTTCAATAACATTGGCTACAACAACATTTTAAAAACGCTATCGAAAATCAACGATAACATTTTTTTTAGGCTATTAGAATTGATATTTCTTGTAGTGCTTAAAATACGTGTTGGGTTGGGTTAGGTTGTCGAGTTGTACTATTTTTTTCTAAATGATGCTTTCAAATTAAATGATTATGAAGATCATGCACACTATCTTAGGCCTTAGTTGCATCAAGATGCCCTGAGATGAAAGAATTTTGTCTTTAATTCAATTGATCTCAGGTATACGATGTCCTGTGATATTTTGAGATGAAAGAAAATTCTCCCTTTAGTTATTGGATCTCGAGCCTTAGTGGCACTGAGATGGTCCAAGATAAAAGAATTATGTCTTTATTTTATTCGATTGAGCATACATTGCCTCAATATGTCTAGAATGAAAGACTTCTTCCTTTAGTTATTGGATCTCAAGCCTCAGTGACATTGAGATGGTTGGGATGAAGGCTTCTTCCTTTAGTTATTAGATCTCATGCCTTAGTTGCACCAAGATTGGCTCTGGATGAAAGAACCAGATAATATGGATTGGGTAGTCTGAGTTGTTGGGTTATTTGAGTTATTCTTACACCCCTAGTCCTTATTTATTGTTGGATTTGTTTTAAATTCTTTGGAGTCAATCTGACTCAATTATTGGTTGGTTAACTCCACGAACTTAGAGAGAAGGTAAAATGCAATGTCGTGCATGCATATCTACTTCTAAGGAACAAAGATTAGAAACTCGAGAAATAGTATTGCTGCCTATGTTGGTGTCTCATTCTACATAATGCGTCATTCATCAAGATCATTGCATGCAAAATGCTCGGTAAAGATCTCTTCATCATGTACAACTAAGTCCTCCTTGTATACAAGTTTTCCTATTGTTTTTCCAAGTGTAAGCAAAACAATAGGTTTTTCTGGATGATCTAGGGTCAAGCACAGAGAATTGATATCAAGCTTAGTTCTATAGTCTAATTATCAATCAGACGGTATAAAAGAATAACTATACAATATGAAAGGGTGTAGGTCTAATCTATATCTACCTATATACACTAGAGAACGCTATAAAGATAATTTTAACGAAGGTGGTTATGAGAAAGGCGTGTGAGAATGAATTAAATTATATTAAGGAAAGTGGTGAAGGAATGTCTACTGCTACCAGGCGAGTAAGGTAGATGAAAGTCTTAATGTGATACGACTTACTTAACTAGCTTATGGTTAAGGTGATCTCTTTTCACAGTCTTTAAATGCCACACTTGGTCTCCTTTTAGGATCTAATTGACTAAGCCTAGCTAAACAAGTATATCAAGAAGATTTTACTTATAAGAGTTATAGAGCTTTGCGTTTAAGGGAGACAACCTCTAGGCACCTAACACCCACACTTGTTCACCTATTGGGACACAAATGATGGAAGTTATCTCACTAAGGTGAAGTTTATCTCCAAACTCCTCCTTGCACGCGTTAACCATATCCTTGTTACTTATCCTCTTGGGTCATTGGTGATATACACTGGCCAAGTGATGAAAATAGCTCAGTTAATGTGATAAGACTTATAAGCAAAGCTTCTTATCAAGAATTTATCATAAATTCTAAACTACAAATAACACAAGGACAAATGAACAGTCAAAACATGGATGGATTGAAAAGTGTATAAGTATACATTGTATTAAACAATGTAGGTCTTTGGCCACTGTACAATATGAACGCATATAATGTAAAGACATACAAAAAGGGAAAGAATAGAGATGACATTACAAGTTAGGGGTGTTGGGTTTTATGTCCAAAAACTCATAGACAATAAATCTAATTCGTTGATCATTATTAATAAAATGTTACTGTTATATTATTAGTTTTGTCTTAATAACCTAAATCGAATAAACTAGCAGCCTAAGCTACTTGATGAGTCTTGAACAGTATTTAGAGACATACAGGAATCAATGTTCGAGATATAGCTTAAAGGGTCTACAGTATAGGGATAAGGTTGAGTACAATATCCTGGTAACACTATGGTTAACCCTTACAATGGTTAATCTTATATCATTGCAACCTCTGATCTATAGGTCTATAAGATGCCCTTCCTAGCTTGTAAAAGGTAATGAGATTTATTTGTATTGGTTGTAATTTGAAATGTTCAATTTGCTTTGAAAATTAAATTAATGTATGGTTATACATTATAATATAAAGTTCTAATTTAATTAAACTTTATTATATAAATTTAATTTTGGATATAATTCAAAATTAATTTATGAGAGAATAAAATATTTGAATGAGTTCAAGTATTAATTTTGTTGGAATTTATGTCATAAAACTCGTAGTTTGTAGTCTAAATTATATTATATTTAATAAAGTAGTTATTGAGGACTTATTAGTGAAATAAAATATTATAATTTTGAATCCAATAAACTAAGGTCCCAAGGCTATCTAGTGTAGACTTGAACTTTATGTAGAGACATAAACGTGAATCAAGTTCGAATATATAGCCCAATTGGTCTATAGTGTATGAATACAGTTGAACGCCTTATTCTAGGGACACTATGTAAAAGTTGTGATCCTGAATCATTCATATAGAGACATGAAAGTGGGGGCATCCTA
>JBBPDI010000009.1:16564239-16574335 GCA_037974545.1 Cucumis variabilis | reverse complement strand
TAGCATAGGGGAAGAAGCACTACACCTAGGAATCAACAACACGAAAACTTTGTTATAAATTATACCTTTTCCTTATCAAGATCGGAACTTAGAAAAATGGTTGGAACAACAAACATCCATCTCGTTTGTATTTTGGATACCTGTATAACCATCAAAGATTGTTGAAGTGACTAATTTTTGAAAATTTAGAGGCGTTGAGGACAAAGAAATTGTTAGAGTTAACGTGTTGATTTTTATCTAGTAACACCATGCTTGATGTCAAGAAATGATCTTTTATAGGAAGATTGGCTAGAGATTTTTTGTAAAAACGCTAGTTCCATGAGTTCATAACGAGAGTATTTCAATATTTTTTGATTTCATGTATTATTCTCATCTCATTATGCGCATCACATAAAGGAGCCGTATGAGATGAAAATCTCACGTACGGTTCTGGAATGAAGATTCTTTGAATGGAATAAGGAACGACCATAACGGATGTCAGCTCAATCTGAAGAAAATTATGCGAAAGCTCTACAAAATTATTATGAAGCTATGCGACTAGAAATCGATCCCTATGATCGAAGTTATATACTCTATAACATAGGTCTTATCCACACAAGGAACGGAGAACATACGACAGCTTTGAAATATTATTTTTGGGCACCAGAACAAAACCCGTTCTTACCACAAGCTTTTAATAATATTTGTCATTACGTGTGCCTATCTCCACCATAGAAAGAAAAAAAAAAGAGAAAAATCGCTAATAAATACTAAAAAAATAGGCTTTCTACATATGTATTCTCAAAACTAACAATTTGTATCAGCTGTAGCAAAGAAAGAAACTCCATAGAAGTAGAAATATGAAGAAATAGGCATGCGTTCTCAATACATACATATTAGGTTATGAACTTTTTGAAATAAATAAAGTGTATGAAGTCTTTGGAATGACAATTAGTATCTTTATTACATTAGCGAAAACTTATTTGTTCTTGTTCATTTTAATAATAATAATAATAATAATAATAATAATAAATAAATAAAATAAAATAAAATAAAATAAAACCATTTTATTCAAATTCAAGTGAAATAATAACTCTAATGTTACTGCTTCTCAACCAAAAATAAGAAGTAAGGCTTTAAAAATCTAAGACTAAAGGAAAAAGTAGCGATAAGAGTTATAGTTGAGGAGAGGAACAAATTCATAAAATACCAATGATTTCCTACTCCACGTCAAATATAAATAAATAATAAAAGTTCCTTCACCAAAAATGAACCAATTTTTTTTTTAAAAAAAAAACAACGGTATTTAAGACTTAAGCTTTCTGCGTTCTGAACTTGGAAATATTTTCATAGTTGAAAGTATGCAACTTGAGTGGAATTATGTGTGAGGTGCGTACTAGAAAGCATTATGAGAAGTTTTGTCAACCTCAAACTTTAAGGAATTTAGATCTTCTCAAGAGCTTGAAAATAATTTTTTTTTTTTATTGAAGTAAAGACCAGGAAGTAAGCTTGAGAAATGTTATGTTAAGTGTGTCTTGATAGGTGGAAAGAAGGAAGGCTAAGTAGTTATGGTTTAGGAGTTAAGAAAAAAGTAGAAAACAAGTAAATTTTGGTTAAGTCCACATGGTGTTGGTGTTTTGGTCTTGGTAGACGGCAAAGGAAAGAAGAAAACCTCCAAAGAAGTTATTTGGACAAGAAAATAGTATGCTAGGCGATAAGATTGGTGTTGTGGTGTGTGACCGAGAGGGTTAAGATAACCTCTAAATGTGTTGGCGAATTGGCCTTGCTAGGCAAGAAGGCATGATCTAGAGATTGTTTAGGCGTTTAGGCCTGGCAAGAAGGCTTGTTTAGAGATTAGCTATGCGTTTGGAGGTTTGCGCAAGGCTAGAGAGGTTAGTTTGGCTTTAACTTGGCGTTTTGGCAAGTCCTTGACACTTTAGCATTTTGGTCAGGGGAGATGCAGAAGAGGTGGAGTCGGTCAAGTGAGTTGAGATGAGGAAGAGGTAGACTCGATCAAGTGCGTTCCAGGTGTCCTTACATGTTTAACTAAAATTTTGACTGAATGGGGTGTCAATAAAGATTTATGAAAGCGGTAGAATTCATCTGTTGGACTCTAAACCTGATATTTTGAGGTAAGAAAGTTAAGTTGATTTGAAACAACTTTGTAGAAGGAAGTATTTTTTTTAGTCATGGATTTTATATCATAAAGCTCTAAAGTGGAAGTAGGGTTCTGGCTGAATTTAGGGTTCTGGGCAGTAGAGGTTGTTGGTCGAGTGTCAGGGGTTACTAGGTGAGATGGGTGTGCATTTTAGGTTAAGAGAGGTTAGAGTAGCATTTAAGGCTGAAGTTGGACACATAAGATGCACAAGGATGCATGTGGTCAAGGAGACACGCGACAAGCCCTGTGCGGGTGAAGGCCATGCAAGATGCATTAAGCATGCACAAGATGGTCGACATGATGTGTGAGGTGCATACGGGCAACACCCCTTGCAAGGTTAGCACGCGCACGCGATTGACCTACCCAGGCCATGCGTGCACGTGCAACCTCTGCCGCCCACCTCTGCATGCCAGCCATGCCAAATGGGTGTTTTTAGTATTTTTGGAAATTTAAAGTAATGTTTGAACTATTATTTGTTATTGATAAAATGAGTTTAAGTTGATTTCTAAATTTGGTTATTTATCAAATGTTCTAAGAAAATTTGATGATTTAATGTTGAGTTTACCTTACTGATTTACCAGCATGTTTTAGAAAGTATTAAAGTATGTTATTTAGAGATGATTCTAAAGCATATAATGTATTTATTCTAAAGTTTATTGATGTTGCAAAGCCATGATTTATGAGCATTAATTGAATTTTGAAATAGAAATGTTATTGCAATAGAAAGTTGTTTAAAAGCATAAGTTTAAATAGAATGGTTTTAAAGAGAAAACCACGGTACTTTATATATTGAGTTCTCGACGGTCAATATGCACAGTTAGGGGTATAAGGTTATGCTGACTACTTAGCCGTTACTACCGAGTCTAGGCAGGATAGTAAGACCAAAGGTGCTTTGCTATCTTGACCAATTTTATTATGTAATAGCATGACCAAAGGTGCTCTGCTAGTTTGATCAAGGTTTGGCAAGATAATAAGACTGAAGGTGCTCTGCTATCTTGACTGTGTTTTTCTGAGGATAGAGTATACAGAGATAAAAGAGTATTTCAAAACATAGACAGTGTTCAGTTTAAAGAAATGTTTAAGATTGTATGTTTATGTAAAGTTTATGAATGATTTATGAAAAGATTACATTGTATTTTTTTTAAAGTATGTTTTACAAAATCATCACTCACTGAACTTTTTAACTTATCCTTTTCGAATGCTTTCCCACTTTTTAGGTATAGATTGTGACTCTATGCGATCCAATTAGTGAGGTGTTTTGACAGCAATTCACAACGCATGGTGATTCGTTAGAAAACAAAGGTGGTAGTTGGAGTTGATGTGATGTGAAACAACTACTTTCTACAATGACAATTGCAGAGGATAAGGATGGATATGCAGCAGAGCATGATTAATTTTCCGCCCAAATATGCCTATAAACACCTCCAACTTCACCATGTACAACTGACTAGCGAGTTTCTGGTGAAATTTATGTCCTAAAACTCATAGTTTGTAATCATATTCTATTCAATAAAGTCGTTATTGATATTATAATCTTAAAGCCAATAAACTAAGGTTCAAGGCTATTATTGAGTAAACTTGAAATTTATGTAGAGACATAAACGTGGATCAAGATCGAGTATATAGCCTAAATAGTCTAGTATATGAATACGATTGGACACCTTATTCTAGGGACACTATGGATGTGGTCCGATTTGTAGTTAATATAAATGATGTGATCCTGAATCGTTCATGTAAAGACATGAAAGTGGAGGCATCCTATGTAAAGAGTTTACATAAGACTAGAACCATAGAAATAATCACTTTTAAGTTATAACATCGTTAACTTTAATAAAATTGACTATTTCGTTTAAAGATATCCTATGTAACTTAATCTTAGTCCTAAGTTAATTATTCTAAATGTCGCTTGAGTTTGTGTATGGATCTTTTGAAGAGAACTTTGCACTAAGTGTTGAATGTACTCTATTATTTAATAATCAATGAAGTCTTCTTATTTCATTTAAGTTCATATTCCATATTTAAGCTTGTTGGTTGAACTTAATCTGCTTACTAGGCATTCTGTATGTGAACTCGCAGAGAGACACGTGGAATGTCTATGCGGTCACGTCTCCACTTGGTTGCATAGAAGACTTTAGGGTTAGGGCCTGACAACGGGTAGACTTTCCTACACCTTTCTCTAATGCAAGTTAGTTCATATTATATAATCATTCCATTCCATTCCACCTTCTACAAAATCCTCAATGTAAATAATAGGATTAGTATATATACTTTTACATTTATATTGTATAGATTTATAGTGCTTGAAGTTGACGTAGGCATTATAACTAAGGTTGATAAGAAATTCCCGTATTCGACCCTAGCTTACCCAGGAAATCTCTCCACTTCACTTGCACTTGGACAAGTGAGAGAAAAACTTGTACTCAATGCAGACTTAGAAGAAGTAGCAACGCATGGTGAGGATGTGTACCTTTTACAGTAGGATCCTCGCTTAGAGGCAAAGCTAGCATCTTTTATCACCTAAAAGTATCATCATGTTGCAAGTTGAACAAATAGAACTTTACATGAGAAATCAACAAAATTATAACTAAGCAAATAAGAGGCACGAAACTAGTTCACGTATTCCATCTTCATGCCATCTACGAAGAGAAGAACATAAAACCAACAACAAGCACGGTCAAGCAAATGAAACCTATCCCTTGAACAATCTAGTGAGAAAAAACTTTTTAAACATCAAGAGTTAGAAGAACTAAGCTTAAAGTGAGGGAGAGTATCCTAAATTTGAACTTGACCCTGAAATTGAGCAAACCTTTTGTTAAAGAAGACGAGAAAGAAGGAAGAGGTGACAAGAAGCTAAAAGAATGGAAAACATCAACGAACTCTCTCTGAACCCAAATCCAAATGCTACCCCTGGACAATAACATCTTATCATGATAGCCCATGTAAACACACCTATCAAAGAGTACAAATTACGAAACTTGTATGACTTTAATCGTAGTATTGTCGACTCTGTATTTGGTGACAATAACATCTCTGAAGTCAGTCATGCTTCAGATGATACTAAGTGTTGGCCAGATCAGGGGATATTCGGGAGAGGATCCACATTACCACATCAAGATTTTCTACTTAATACATTCCTTATTTCACATGTTTGGTATCACACAAGAGGAGCTCCTTTTCACACTTTATCCGCTTACTTTAAGGGACGAGGTGAAGAAATGGTCTGAATGATTAGAGTCTGAGGAGTTAAGAACTTGGGACCAACTGATTGAGAAGTTTATGAAAAAAAATTTCCCTCCCCATGAGGATGTCAGGCATCGAAGGGACATACTAAACATCAAGAAAAAAAAGACAAAGAAACATTGCATGATGCGTGGAGCAGGTACAAGAGGTTAAGGCATACCCCCAAAATGTAAGAGGTTAAGGCATACCCTCAAAATAGCATACCTTAGTGCATTTTGATGGAGGTCTTTTACGACAGGCTGAACTGGATGACACAGTAGACCACATTCACAAGTGGATGTTGATGAGGACATACACCTAAATAAAGGCGAAGTTGGACATGATATCCAACAATCAAGAAGCAGAGGATAACGATTTTGGCTCTTGCCGCTGAAGGAGGTGAGGTGATGATGAAGGTTTGGATAAGAATGCAATGGTAATGCTGCAAGGACAAATGACCCCATGAACAATCTACTGCAATCCATGGCGTTAACACGAACACCGTAGGAGGACCAGTTCATGTGGTGAAGCAAATGGAGGATATTGGATGCGTGGTATGCAGTGGTATTTACACTATAGACGCATGCTCACAAAATACAAAAATGGTTGCATTTGTCGGGAATGATCCATACTCCAACACCTACAGTACTGGTTGGAGGTATCACACCAACTTTGGATTATTAAATTTGTCAAAGGTGCTTCAGAAAAATCAATTTTATTTCGAAAGAATTTTTTTGCTAAGTAACCAAACAAACTAAATGTGAACAAATTGATTAAGCTATGAGTAAACATTTGGCTATTCAATAGTTTTTTTAACTGTTATTTGGTGGATCGTTGCTCTCAATATATTGGTAGCCTACATATGGTTTTTTCCCTCAACAAAGAATTTTTTCAGCTAGCTTATTGCATTGTGCATGCAGGGTCCAAGCTAAATCGTTCGAAAAATTAAAAGAACTTTCTAGTCATTTTATATAAAACTCTTTAAAAAAAAAAAAGAAATAAATAACTTATTCTTTCACTAAAATTGAAATGAAATAACAACTCCAATGTTGTTGCCTCTCAACAAAAAGTGAGGAGCAAAGCTTCAAAAACTTGAGAGTAAGTAAATAAGCGACGATAAAAGTTATAGTTGAGGAGAGGAATAGATTCATAGAATACCAATGATTTTTCACTCAACACCAAATGTAATTAAGTAATAAATTTATCGCCTAAAGGAACCAAGAATTTTTCTAAACAAATTTCATTTCGAAAAATTGAAAAAAATATTTTCTGGAAATGAAGAAGGGTGTTTTGTGACTTAAGCTTGCCGCCTTTAGAAACAAGAAATATTTTCACAAGTAGAAAGTACCATAGAAAAGAATGAGTTGTTTAGAATATGGGTGGGTGAATTCGAACCACATTATAAGAAGTCTACGGAAGGAAGGAAAATTTACAACTATGGAATGATGCTTGAGGAAAAGCATTATTCTAAAATTTGAGGTGTGATAACTTGTAGAAATACAAGTTATTGTAGCCTTTTAGGTAGAATAATGAAGTCGCAACTTTAGGTAAAAAGGACGAAAGTGGCGTCTACTACGCAAAGCAACTTTATCAGAGAATTAATGAAGCCCAGATGATGATAAGTTGATAACATGTATAAATAATCATTATTGTAGCATCTTTTATCATAATAATGAGGCCAAAACGCATAAGAAGAGGATCAAAATACGTAACTTATTTTGTAAATTCATAAGTATTTAGAAATACATCTTACATAAGCATTGTGCCTGTTTTACGTGATTTCTATGTCTTAATACAGGATGATTAGAAAGGAAGAAACTGGTGAGTCACAAGGGGCATGTAGTTGGAGAAGACTAACACCTCTAAACAGGAACCACATCATCATGCGAGAAAGATTCGCTAGAAGAAAAGAATGGTAGTTGGAGAAGATGTGACTTACCGTAGGCTACTTTTGGCGTGTCAAAATCAAAGGAATAGAAGTTTCCCGTCCAAAGTTGCCTATATAAAGCCTCCTTCTTCACCAAGGAAGGGAGGTCTGAATGGACCAAAGAGCCCAAATTGGCCAAAAAACTAGAGAGAGACAAGGGAGTAGTCCTTCCATCGTCTGTAAATCTCATTCTCTTCTTCTCCTGTTAGATTGTAAAGTGAGAGCTTCACTTCTGAGTAGAGAAGATTCTATATTCTCATCTCCCCTAACTTGTAATATTTTTCATTCTCTTTTTTCTCCATTTTTATAATTCTTTGTAATATATGTTGTTCATATGGTACAATGGCCTAAGGCCTGCATTCTTGATATATATTACATGTTTATACCTTTTCAATCCATCATTTCTTTACTTTTCACTCTTCAACGTGTTATTAGAAGTTTAAGTTAGTGATAAGTTCTTGATAAGAAGTCTAGCTTATAATCCTTTTTACATTGGTTGAGTTATGTTTATGGCTTGGCCAACGTCAATCGCTAACTACTTGAAAGGACAAATAGCAAGAATAAGGCTAATATGCACAAGGTGGAGTTTGGCGACAAGTGTGGCGTCTAAAGACTTCGAGGAGAAGCTTCCCTTAATCATAAGTTGGTTACGCAAGTTATATCGCATCGAAGCTCTCATATTGCTTAATCGCCTAATAATACGTAGACCTTCCTTCACATTTTTCTCACATACAAGTTAGTCTGCAACTTCACATTTATTTCCCTTTACAGATTCTCTAGGCGTACATAAGTAGTTTTAATCCTGGTTCTGATTCTTTATACTTTATTTAATTAATTCTTTTATACCGCCTAGATAATAAATAATTCTTAGAACTAATGTCTTGAATCAATTTTCTGTGTTCGACCCTAGATCATCCAAGTAAACCTATTATTTCGTTTGCACTTGGGCAAGCAATAGAAAAACTTTATACTCAATAAGGACTCGGTAATTACGCGATAAAGAGGTACATAACTACTTTGGATGTAGTAATCACAACTAATGACTTATCGCGTAGAATTAATTATGTAATTAACCATCCCTGAGTCCGAAACAAACTCAACACAACAAAGTTTTAATAACAAACAAGCTTAAGTCCTATTAATACTTGCCTATAAATAGAAGGTTGCATCTTCAAAAACAAGTGTACGAACATACAAGAGAGCAAGCACACTTTCATTGTTCATTTTTCCTTTTGTGTTTTAGGTGAGAGCTTATAACAGAGTTGAGAGAAATTCCACCTTTCTTCACCCCTCAGTGTATTAGGCAAGAAACTGGACCAATGAGTAAACTCATACTCAGCGGCTTGACACATCTCCTTATACTTTCATTTGTAATTTTTATTATTATATTTGTAATTTGAACACCATGGCCGAAAGGATTAGAGTTTTAATTTTAAATGCAATTCTTTCTACTTTCATTCTCCAATTTCTTTATCTATGCATGATTACTGAATCTAAGTAAAAAGGAAAATGATGTAGTAATCAATGTTGTAGAATCTTGATTTCTGCTTTATTTGTTTTGTTAAGTTAAATGCAACAACCAACACCTCATTTTATTCAAGAGAAAGAATGAAGTAATGAATGTTATCATTTGACAAGTGATAACCTGGATTTAACTAAACATGCAGTGAAAGGAATGTAGCAATACATTCTTGTCGTCAAACTTATCCTTATCATACATATAAGAAATGTGAGTGTGTGCGGTGATAAGGCACCGAAAAGTTGCTCGCCTTAATATAGGATAAGTTGCATATAATTTAGTCAGAATGACCAGATATAAATCATCTCTTAACTTCAAGTACTTAGATCCTGATAGGTGAGCAAATCCACAAAAGCACCGAGAGATTGCTCACCTTAAATAGGAAGTTAACAAATGCTTTGTATCGTCTTGACAAATTGATTACCCCTGCTTTGCACCTAATTATTTAAACATTTCTGCATTCTTATCGCTGTTATACTAAAGTTCACTCTTCGTAATTCACCAACATCATCTTCATCTTGCTCATCCAACACCCATAATGTAGATATATATAGCTTGGATAATATTGTTCAAACATTTATATTGTACAAATACTGCATGATTTTAGAACGCTCGATTAAGTCCTTAAGATCACTAATTCTTTGAGTTGGACCCTAACTTACCTAGAAACCTCACTTTTTGTTGACACTTAGACAAAAGAGAGATATGTATGCAAACAATGTATTTTTAAAGCTAGCAACGCATAGGTAAGCATCTTTTATCGCATGAACCTAGCCTAGATACCTAGTTACATACTTAAAGCCTAATTTGAATGTATTCACGAAATAAAACAGGCAATATAAACATGAGGCTAGTAGCTAAAGGTCAATTATTACTCATATACACTATGTATGAACAACTTATATTTATTATAATATTTGTAATAATATCAAATAAATCACTTTTTCAATTATTATCTAAAAATGCAATCAAAAGTTTAAAACTTGTCATTTTTCATGATGCACGAGAACACGTAATAATATTCTTATACTTTACTTATTTTTATTTGATTAATTTGAATTATGTTTTAATAACTTACTAGAACATGCTCAATCAACTCGTGCTCTTAAAGTGTGTATTTTCATTAATATAAATCAAGTGCTTTTAATATTTTGTTGAAAATTTACCAATTTTCAACAACCCTAAAAAATATAAACTCATTGGTAACGTCAAATGTATAATTGTAATGGACAATTTCTATTTGAAAAGATTAACAAAAGTGTTCATATTACTTTCCTTTCTTTTAATCAAAGTA
>JBBPDI010000009.1:16488990-16499198 GCA_037974545.1 Cucumis variabilis | reverse complement strand
TTGAGTGAGAGACATGGCGAAGATGGAGTGTGAAGAAGCATTTTTAGAGCGAATGAAAGCGGAAAGCCGTTTCAGTGCGGGTGAGAGAGAGGCTCCTGAGTGAACTTTAGCTTCTCAACTTCCTGCTCTTGCGGTTGCCATGTAATCTTCTTCCTAATCCATTCGATTTCAGTGCAACGACGACGTTTCGTAGTTTTGCAAATTTTAAGTGTTTATTTATTTATTTTTTGCGAATTTGTGATCATGTTCTTGAGTCCGTCTTTTCAAGATTACCGGTTGCAATTGTTCCACGTGTACCATGGCAATCCTTTATTTATTTTTTTATCAATGCAATATTTTTTTAATTATCGATAATGTGATAATAAAAAATAGGACGGTAATGAGTGCCAAAATAAATTGGTCTGTTCGGTAGTAAAGTTCTCAAGCGATTTTTTTCGACAAGTAAGTTTTATCATCACTATGTCTCGTGTGTTTGTTTGCTATGGTGGTGTTTGGGATGAGGATGAGCAAGAATACGTAGGTGGTGATCTAGGGGGTTTGAACTTGGCCCACTCTTCTCATCAGCAAATTGATCGATAGCTTTGGCATTCTTCAAGCATCAGCTTTGATCGAATCTTCAGCTCAACCACATCTCCGTTTTGGGGCTGCATGTAGGCCGTTGGACTCCCTTATTTTGTGTTTAACATTTGGGAGACTATTACTATAAATACAAAGCATCATGAGCATTTCAACACGAAATAAAAATTAAAACTCTCTTCTGAATCATCACTTCCATTTTCTATCTAGCTTCAAATTTGTTCGGAGCAATTTTTGTTTGTTTTTATTCCTTATTTTGACGAGTGCACGTCTGACTAGGGTAACTATTTTAACCTTGAGGAGCAACTAGGAACACGATTGGCACCTCGATCACCTGTAATTGCTTTTAAGGTAGTGGTTTGTCACGACACAATAATTTATTTTGAGTTCGACATTATCATTATTTTATTTTACAATATGAAAGCAATTAGTCACAAGGTCGATCAAGACCTCCAACAAAGTTCTACCAGATCTGTTTAAACTCGAACTGCTAGATGGAATAAATTACCGCCGATGGTCCAAAAAATTATTGATCTTCTTCGAGCAGCTGAAAGTCAACTATGTTCTTACCACCGATCCACCGTTTGATCCTCTAGTAACCATTCCAGCACCTGCTTCTGATCCAGAATCATCAACAGGTACTCCTGCCATTGTTGTTGACCAAGTGAAGTAAGTATCTATAATCGATCTTGAGAAATACGCAAAGGACAAAAAGACAGTATGCGAGCATCTGTTGAACCATATGCCCGATTCGATGTTCGACCTGTTCATGACTAAAAAATTTGTCAAAGATATCTGGAGCATTTTGGAATCTCTATATGATGGAGATGATGCAGGCCAAAAAAAGTATGTTGTTGGAAAGTGGTTGTAGTTTCAGATGATGAACGACAAGCCTATCATGGAACAAATTCATTAATATGAAAACTTAGTGGCAAATGTTCTATCTAAGGAATGAAGATGTGCAAAATACTCCAAGCGAACGTTCTTCTCGAGAAATTTCCTTCTTCACGGAACAACTACCAAAATCACCTGAAGCACAAAAAGGACTTGAAGCTTCATGAGTTGATCAGCCACATGCACATAGAAGAAGACAAAGATAAGCTTGCTTCTACAAATCTAAATTCTTATAATGCTAACTTAGTTGAATCTTCTACTATTAATAGAGACAGATCAAAGCAGGTTAAAAGACAGAATAGAAAATTCACACCCTAATCAGCAAGATAACCAAAACGCAGGATGTAGTGCGAATAGGATACGAATTAGCTTAAACTTTGCAACTGGTCTTATCGCTAAACTTACTCTCAACTTCTTATAAACTATCAACAAAACTCAAAACATAACGGTAGTCAATCTTGAACGCCAAAAATAATAAATAACATAACCAAAACGTACACTTCATTAATAATAGGCGTTTGGTAAGATTATACAATTATAACACTTTGACTGAACATAAATAACAACCCTTAAATGCCTGGTGACTTTCTCTACTCGCCGCAAGCCCTTCAACCTTCTTCTCTACTTGACCTAAATGCCTGTTTCTGGAAGATGAGATTTTTGAAATGTAAGTCTAAAAGACTTAGTGAGGTTTCATGAAATCCTTTTCGTAATGCTCTTTGATAAATCCTTTTCGATAAAGCAAAATTTCAACACAAATCAGTTTATCAATAAACAGTTCATTTCGCAAAATATATCAAACTTATGTAATCATTTTTACAATAAAGTTAGATCAACTTGCGAATCACATCAATATTCATTTCACATAACCACCAATTAGTCAATTATTTTTTTTGCCAAGGATCCCGAATCGTTATCTACGCTTGGTCTCATTACCTTGCGTTTAGACTACTATATCAACAGTATCCGAGAACATACAAATTCGTCCTTGTTGTTTAGATCGTGAAGCTTTATATGATCCTTTTAATGCATAAGCCAACTTCTTATCACCATGTAGCCTCGTACACCCCATGGTGGCCTTGACTATTTATGTGCACATAAAAGTTAGCATCATCTCAAAGAAACAACTCATGGTTTGAAAATCATTTTATAGTTTTGAAATCATAATCATGCTTGAAAACATATAAACTTTTCATAGAAATCTCTTTTGAAACACGTCTCATTTGATTCTTCTTTCAAATCAGTAAAGAGAAATCATAATAAAGTTTTTAACATAAATTCATTTGAGAAAAAAACACTCACAAAACTTTGAAAGAAAATCACTCACGACACACTTCACCAAAGATCCTTCTCTTTTCACTGAGTCTTCTCGTGGAACAAACCGCAACACTTAACACTTGATTTTTCTTCTTCTTGTCAAAGCAAAGCAACAACATTTTAGTTTTTTTTTTAAAAAAATCCATTTTACTTACTCAAAGGAAGGAGAGTGGCTACCGCTACGCGTAGGATAGGATCAAGTGCTTGTTGAAAGGCTATGTGGATCACTGACACTATAAAAGATTTTATCGCTTAATCCTTTCTGCGGATTTATTCAAACACCAACTTATTAATACTCAGCTGAATTTTACTTCTTAATGCCAAGTTTTATTTCAAAACGTCTACTCTATTCTAAAACGTAAAATTTCAAAACTCTTAACCAAATTTTAAATTCTTATACTCAAATTAGAAATGAGTCTTACAATTCTCCCCCTCTTAAGAAATTTCGTCCTCGAAATTTAAACAGTAAGACAAAAAAATACTTTTATTAATGAATAATTTTTTTTTGAAATTGCAGCCTTATAACATTAAAATTATAGTTTTGTTGTTCTTTTGACTTCCTTCTTCTCCTTTCTTGCTTAAGTCAGAACTTGATCTTTTTAAGTCCAAACTCTTTTCCACTCGTAAGTCCACGTCCACCAATTGTGCATAATCACTTCTTATTAAAATCGGCACACTAGGATTCCTAATCACCTTCCACAAGCCGTTTACAAAACACATGCATCTTTCTCCCTCATCTATGATTAATATTAAGGCGTATTTCACCAATTTCGTAACTCTCATATTCTGCAACCGATAGTCTTCTCTGTTTCAAATAGAGGAACTCATCTCTCTTTTCTCCTATATACGTCATTGGAAAATACTTGCCATTAATTTTCCCTTGAATTCTTCCCAATTCACCCTTTCTCACCTACTTTCCTCAAGATCCACAAGTCTTCAACCTCTTCTTGCAATAAAAATGTTGCTAGATCCACCCTTCTTTCTTTCGAACATTGTATAACGCAAAAACACTTCTCCAATGTCCATAGCCATTTTTCAGCTTTTTCTGGTTTAGTTGTTCCACTAAACTCGTTGGCTTCAAATATTTTCAATCTTTTCTACTCCAAAATTTCCCTCAGGTTGCGGCATTAAAATGTCATGTTTTACAGGATAAGCTTCTGAATTCATTGTGTATTAGTAATTTTCCTTGATTTTCTAAACTCTGATATCAAATTGTCACACCCTGATCTACAAGACAACCAAAACGCAGAATGTAGTGCGAATAGGATGCAAAATTAGCTTAAACTTTGCAACTGGTCTCATCACTAAGCTTACTCTCAACTCCTTATAAACTATCAACAAAACTCAAAATGCAATGGTAGTCAATTTTAAACACAAAAAATGATAAATAACATACCAAAACGTGACATGTATTTGGTAAGAATATATAATTATAACACTTTAACCAAACATAAATAACAACTCTTAAACGCCTGGTGACTTTCTCAACTCGCTGCAAGCCCTTCAACCTTCTTCTCTACTTGGCCTAGACGTCTGTTCCTGGAAGATGAGATTTTCAAAACGTAAGTATAAAAGACTTAGTAAGATTTTATGAAATCTTTTTTGCAATGCTCTTTGATAAATTCTTTTCGACAAAGCATAAATTCCAACACAAATCAGTTTATCAATAAACACTTCATTTCTCAAAACATATCAAATCGTATGTAATCATTTTTACAATAAAGTTAGATCAACTCGCGAATCACATCAATATTCATTTCGCATAAACACCCATTTGTCAATTATTCTTTTCGCCAAGGATCCAATATGGTTCTCTACGCTTGGTCTCATTACCTCTCGTTTAGACTACTGTATCAACAGCATCCGAGAATATACAAATTCGTCCTTGTTGCTCAGGCCGCTAAGCTTTACACGCTCCTTTCAACGCATGAGCCAACTTCTTATCACCATGTAGCCTCATACACCTCATGGTGGCATTGACTATTTATGTGCACATGAAATTTAGCATCATCTCAAAGAAACAACTCATGGTTTGAAAACCTTTTTATAGTATTCAAATCATAATCATGCTTGAAAACATATAAAATTTTTATAGAATTCTCCTTTGAAACACTTCTCATTTAATTATACTTTCAAATTAGTAAAGAGAAATTGTAATAAAGTTTTGAACATAAATTCATTTGAGAGAAAAATACTCACAGAACTTTGAAAGAAAAGCACTCACAAAACATTGAAAGAAAAGCACTTATAAAACTTTGAAAGACAAGCACTCACCACACTTCACCAAAGATCCTTCACTTTGTTCTCTTTTCGTGGAGGCTTCTCGCAGAACAAACTGCAACATTTAACATTTGGTTTTTCTTTTTCTTGCCAAAGCAAAATGACAAAATTTTAATATGTTTTTAAAAAAAATCCTTTTTACTTACTAATGACCAAGTCCTCTATTTATAGAGCCATTAAACTAACTTAGTCATGCTTAAAATCCTTTCGATTCGACAGTTCCTGCTTAAAACTTTACATGTGTAAATTTAATATTGACCCCAACCATGCTTATTTAACTCCTTAATCTTACATGTTAAACCCTGTCAAATAAGATTTGACATTTTCTTTCCAAACCTTTCTTCTCGTCTAACTTCATACAGCAAATAACTTCAACCTCCTAACATTTCTCACAAATAACCTTATCGCATGGTTATATTTGTACTACAAAAAATCTTCCTCGCGAATTAACCAACTTTTACTCGCATACAACTCTTCTTGCGAACTTAAACTTCAAGGCTTCCTCGCAGACTTCTTCTCTGCAAAACGTACACTTGGTTCTTCACTCGAAGACTACCCAAAACTCCTAGTTCAACACTTAGTCAAAACTTTCACTTCTTAACTTACTGAAGACTCTTTCTCTTGAGATCGTTTAGACTTACAGGTCCTACCGCAAATCCTTCTTTTCTCAAAACTTCCTCACAAATTAACTTCTAAATCTCAAAACTTATACTTAACCATAAAAGATTTTATCTCTTAATCCTTTTCGCAGATTTATTTAAAGGACAACTTCTTAATACTTAAGCAAATTTTACTTCTTAACGAGAAGTCTTATTTCAAAACGTCTACTCTATTCTAAAACGAAAAATTCAAAACTCTTAACTATATTTTAAATTCTTATACTTAAATTAGAAACGGGTCTTACAGAAAACGACACAAAAGAAAGGATTGTCAAGCCTACTGGGGGAAATATTGAGAAGAAGAAGCTAATATGTTATGTCTGTGGAAAAGAGGGACATAAATCTTATTAATGCCATCAAAGAAAAAAGGGAGACTAAACCAGAAATCTGTACCTTAAGCCAATCTTGTTGAGCAGAAACTGTGGTGGAGGGTCAACCTAATTGAAAATAAGACTGACTGGATTTTGATACTAAAGCTTTAAGACACTTTTACACCAATCGAGAACTTCTTCATGACTACGAGGACACTACGGATGGAGAATGTGTATTCATGGGAAACTCAGCTACTGCAGGAGTACTCGGGAAAGGGAAGTTTATTTTGAAATTAACTTATGGAAAAACTTTTTCTTTGAGTAATGTTTTGTATATCCCTTCCTTACGTAGGAACCTGGTGTTTGGGAATTTGTTGAATCGAGCAGGTTTTAAGATTGTACTAGAAGATAACAAGGTTGTCCTCACCAAAAAGAAGAATTTTTTGGTAAGGGGTATATGTCTAATGGTCTGTTTGTACTTAATATTGTATCGATGAATGAAAATGCTTCTAGGTTTGCTTACATAGTTGAATCTGTTGATATATGGCATGGTAGACTAGATCATGTAAATTTTACATCAATTGGGAAGTTGAAGGATTTAAGACTAATTAATGCATCTGAATTACAAGAAACTGGTAAATGACCTGTTTGTGTAGAAAGTAAATTTTTTAAGAAACCTTTCAAACTAGTTGTGACTAGAAGCATTAAATTGTTAAAATTAGTTCATTTTGATCTAGTTGATTTAAAAAACACTACAAGCAGAGGTGGAAAAATTATTATGTATCTTTTGTTGATGACTTTTCTAGATTTACTAAGATTTATCTTATAAAAACAACAGATGAAGCTGGTTGCATGTTTTTGAAATTTAAAGCAGAAATTGAAAATCAGTTAGGTAAAAGGATAAAAAAGATTAAGATCAAATAGAGGTGGTGAATACAGTGATAAACCTCTTAAGGAATTTTGTAAATAAAAATGGTATTATTCAAGAATTTACTGCTCCTTACTCACATCAACGAAATGGTATAACAACAACAAAAAAAAAAAATAGAACCCTTAAGGATGATGAATGCCATATACCCGATAATCAAAATAAAATCGCCAACTTCCATCTTTCTTTCTTACTAATAGAACAGGACTTGAGTACGGACTGATGCTTGGCCAAATTATTTTGAAAGACAATATCTCCTACACCAATCTTTCTATTTCTGTTTTCTGTTGATGTGCGTAACGATACGGTCTCACATTCGCCGGATCCACTCCCTTCTTAAGATGTATATGATGTTTAATGGATCTGTGAGGTGGAAGTGTTTTGGGCCACCAAAAAACATCCTCAAAACTCTTAAGTATCACAGCCACTGATTCCTCTACTGTCAACTCCTCGTCCTATGCATCTTCCCCTTCGCACCAGTCAATTCTCTCTAAAGCTTTGCATTCGACTAAGTAGCCTTGATCTTCCTCCCCTAATGATTTCATCATCTTCTTAAGGTTGAACCTTGACTTGGTTAGGCTCGGATCCCCTTGTATTATCACTTTCTTCCCTTGATGCTTAAAAGTCAGCACCAGATTTTTCCAGTCTACTTCTGTGGTTCCTAAGGAGTATAACCACTGCATTTCAAGTATGACATCCACCACTCCAAGTTCCAAGGGTAGGAAATCATCCACCACCTTCCAATCTCCCAACACTAACTCGACAGCCTTGCAGATTCCCTTCCCTTTGATTGTCGTTCCTGAACCAAGGATAACACCATAGTTTGATGTCTCTTTTGTACACAGCTGGAGTTCCTTCACCAATTTGTCTGAAACAAAATTTTGTGTGGCTCCACAATCAATTAACACGATAGCTGCCCTCTCCTGTAGCATTCCTTTTACCTTCATTGTTCCTGGATTATACAACTCTACTACCGAGTTGATGGACAGTTCTACCACCACCTGATTCTTCTCTACGATCTCCAGATTATTTAGTTCCTTCTAGTTGCCTCCTTCCCCTTCAACAATTTCGTACTCCCCACCTTCCTCCAACGCCACAAGCATTCTCAACTCCATTTGCTCTTTCATCTTACATTTATGATCATGAGAATATTTTTCGTTGCAGCGGAAACACAACCCTCTCCTTTTGGGATTGGAACTCCGCATCAGATAAGCATTTGTTTGGACCCTCCTTTCAAAACTCATCTTTGGTAGTTCCTCGTAAGGTGATTGTTCTCATCGGCCAATTTATCCTTCATTTATTTTCTCCTGTACTCACCATGGTATTAGTCCAGTTACTACTTGAATAAGCTTTCACTCCTTCCCCAGAATATCACGACAACTTTGCTTCCCTTCGGATGTCTTTCCTGTTCTCCACCTTCTGTGTAATTCCCATCATCTGCGCCAGGCCTTTCGACTCATAAAAATCCATCTTCGCTTGTATCCATGGTTTCAATTCGGACATAAACGTCTCTTCAACCACCTTCTCTAGTAAATCTGACAAAGGGGCTACCCACTTATCGAACAAATTACGGTGCTCCTCTACCGTTGTAGTTTGTTGGATCCCCAAGAACCTACCGTACAACAAGCCTTCTCTCACAGAACGAAAGTGTACAAATAGTCTCTCCTTTAGGTTCGCCCAATCTATAAATTTCTCCCGTTCTTCTTGTGAACGGTATCAATTCAATGCAGAACCCTCAAAGCTAATGGTAGATATCGTTAATTTCTCAAATTCAGTGAGTCTGTGAATTTGGAAATACCTCTCTGCGCAAAACAGCCAGGAATCGGGGTTGTCTCCATTGAAGATCGACATTTCGACCTTCTTGAATTTATTGCGATCACTCCCACCTTCGTCGTTCGTTTTCCTTTCGAATTTTTTCTGCTTCGTTCTCCCTTTTTTATGATCCTTCGCATTCATCCACTGCCTTCACCGCCGAGTTGTGCATCATTAATTCTAACAGTTTTTCACTCATTGCCGATCGATCTTGTGTCACCGACTCCATAATTCTCAACATCATCTGGAAAAGCCTTTCCATATTTTTTTTATATTTTCGGCAATGCCTTTTCGATCGTCGATATCTTACTAACCTCCTACTTCATTCAGTGCATCTCCTAATCGAACGCCTCCAATTTTTCTTCTGTCCGAGTTTGTACCATCTTTTTGCCTGGGATCAAGGGCTCTGATACCAATTTGATGGGAACCCCCTTTCGATTAAATCAGAAACTTTATTATTAATGAGAAAAAATAATCAATAGAAAACCCTAGTGACATTCTAAATCTCCCTCTGTTTCCCTATCTCTCAAGGAAGAACAGAAAATAATCTTCACTTCTCAGATCCTAATTGCCTTTCCCTCCTACCCCCTATTTTAATTTATAAAAATAAAACGTAACTAACCCTTCCCATAACTAGCTATGATCATGTGCTCTTCACGTGCGCGTGATAATATTGTTTCTTCTTCTACTATATTGCTGGAGTATCGGGGGTATATCACAAGACAACTAGCAAGAAATTCGATTTTTCATGGAAGAACCAAAATATATTGAAGTTGACCACCACTTTGTTTGAGAAAAAGTTGTTTGAAATGACATACAACTTCAATACATATCTTCGTCTGCTCAACAGGTTGATATCTTTACTAAACTAATGTTTTAACTCTTCACGACCAACATTAGTTTGAGGGAGGTTTTTATGATATATGTAAGAGTTAGTTTTATTTCAATTATTTTGTTAGAAAATTTGTTATGAAGAGAACTCTGTATAAATACCCTTCTAGTTGGTGATCAAAATCAATAAAAAATAACATCTCTTTCACATAATTAGTGAAAGTTTTCATTCCTCACCTCACTCATACTTCACTATCTCATATTCATGGTACCAGCTCTCGACATGAGAGATCGAAATTACAACCTTAGAATTAGTAATCTCATTGAAAACTATGAAAGAATGTTTTGGATGTGTTTATGATCAATTCTCACATAGAAAAACCTCAAACTAAAAAACTCCTTATAAATAAAAGACACACAAACTTGAAAATCAAACAAAAAAAGTAATTATGAGTTACCTAAAAAGGAGATACTTATTAGTGGACCTCTCAAACTTAATTAAACCCAACCAAAATAAGATGAAAAAGAGACCAAAATGGTCTATAAGTAATCCCACAAGATTCGGAAGGAAGAGCAAATGCAAGAATTGGGAGATTTGGT
>JBBPDI010000009.1:16476215-16488890 GCA_037974545.1 Cucumis variabilis | reverse complement strand
GAAGATAAAGTAGGGAAATTTGTAGGATTATGAAAAGATGAAGTAGGGAAATTTGTAGGGTTATTTAACCCTTGGCCTAAATAAGGTTTGGGCCATAACCCTTTTCCTAATCCCCCTAAATCCCCACCCCAAACATATCCTAAAAGTCTATAAAACAGACTTGCATAGCTAGATTCACTATAGAATATGAGTTTATTGCATTAGAATTAGTAGGATAAGAGGCCAAAGTGGATTAAAAGACTACTAGGAGATGTACCATTGTGGGGGACATATGTACTTGTGTCTATACACTGTGATTCACAGGCTACCATAGGTATTGCCAAGAACAATATTTATAATGGCAAAAGAAGACATGTATGTCTTAGACATGGAGCTGTAAAACAAATGCTAAAGGAAGGAACTATTTTCTTAGAGTTTGTTCAGTCTAGGAAGAACTTGGCTGATCCTTTAACCAAAGGACTAACTAGAAAAGTGGTTATAGATTCTTCAGTGAACATGGGCCTAATGCCCTTTAGTGATCCATAGCACTTGATATTGGGTGGTCTATTGCGATAGACTTAACAGTCGATAGCCTCTCATTGGTCTGTTGTGATAGACTTGATGGTCCATAGCCCATTGTGTGGATAATCCTTAAATGGACTCGATGGATGATACTAAAACCTTTGAGTGGTCTATAATTTGTATGAATTATGATGAAGTCTTCATAGGTCTTTTTGACTGGTTTGTTTTGACAAACTTGATTAAGCATAAAGTGTGATAGTAAAGGTGGGGCTACCTTCTATGAAAGAGTTTAAAGGTCTCTTTCCAGAGCTTTCACGGTGACATGAGGTTTATGTGCATGGTCATAATAAGCACGAATCTATATTGTAGAAATAAACAAAAACAAGAATAAAGCATATGGTGAGAGTGTCAACTAGTGTTATTGAAAATTCAAGATGTAATTCACTCTCTTTATCAAGGTTGTTGCCTTGCTTCACTATGCATCAATTGAAATCTTTAGATATTGATGTTTAAGCTTAATATCCTATCTTAGCTCAGAACAAAATTGTCAAAATCTCATTCTTATTTGTCTACTCAATAACTTTGTTGCTATAATCATTTGTAGGGGATTATAGGAAATGACTATGGACAGAAACTATTTCAGCATCAATTTTGGTCCACTTGCCTTGTCAACAAATTGATCGGCAACTTTGTCATTCTTTAAGCGTTAGCTTTCGTCGGATCTTTAGCTCAATCACATCTCTGTGTTTAGGTTGCATGTGGGTCATTGGGCTCTGTTCTTTTATTCCTAACCGTTAGGAGACTATCACTATAAATACAAAGCCTCTGAGCATTTCAACACACAACAAAAATTAAAACTCTCTCTTTTGAATCATCACTTCCATTTTCTATCTAGCTTTAAATTTGTTCTGAGCAATTTTTGTTTGTTTCTATTCCTTATTCTAATGAGTTCATGTTTGAGTAGAAAAGTTATGTTAACCTTAGGGAGCAACCTGATTATATGATTGACACTTCGGTTGCTGTAATTGCTTTCAGGGCAGTGGTTTATCATGACACAACAATTTATTCTAAGTTCGACATTCTCATTTTTTTTATTTTACAAAGCCAAATAAACATGAGTTCACCTTAAGAATTTTATATACAATTTTGGATGCATGTTTCCGACGAATGTGATACCAAATTATTAAAAACTTAGATTCTATTTAAATGGTGATGATGTAGGTAGTCCTCTATCTATTTGTCAACGAAGTTGAATCCTATGTATGGCAGTAGTGACTTAAAGAATGCTAGTTTCTTATACGTACCAACCAAACTTTCAGTACAATTTGTCCAAGAATACCCAACTTCTCATTATCCTTCACAACCTTCCTTCGAACAAAATTGCCAGTAGGGTGGGTCTTAGAAAAAAAGTATCCATCAGGGTAGGGTGAAGCAATAACTTCCTTAGAAAAGAATGTTTCCCCCCCCCCCCCCCATTTAACCTATATGACAACATCTTCTATGTTTATTCATACAATCTTGAGGTCGATGCTCCATCATCCTCATTGTACGAAATGAAGAACAATGTTTATGTAGAGAGGGGTTTGGGCATAATGTAACCAAGGAGAATGAGATATAAGATGAAAGTGTAGGTGTAGAAGGGGTGGTTGAGGTTGATGTAGGAGAGGAGAACGTGAACGAGGGGAGCAAACGTAGTAAATGAAGAAGACTTAAACTATAAATGGAAATTACATGAGGAATTGGATGATGAGTTAAATAATCTGATTGACGAGTATGATAGCGACATCAGGGAAGATGTTGAGTGTGATAATAGTCATTGAGGTTATGAACCCAAAATTGAAAATACACAAGTGCAACCTTCGAGTGTATGTCCTAAAGTGGCCATGATTGAGTCGAGTTAGATGCTTAAGAGTGAGAACATTGATATTATGATAGGACAAATATATCTTTCAAAGGAAGAGCTTTCATTTGCACTTTCTCTCTTCTCTAGCTATACATCAAGATTTTGATCATAGGGTTGATAGATCCACAAAATCACAACAACATTTTGTTTGTGGAAGCATTAGAGCAGATGCCTTCGTATGCCAAATTTCTGAAGGACATACTTGCAAAGTAGAGAATGTTTAATGAGTATGAAACAATTACTCAGACATATGAAATAAGCGATGTCTTCAAGAAGGTGTTTCTAGAGAAGGTGAAAGACCCTGAGAGCTTCATTATTCCCTGCTCAATAAGCGACGTGGATCTTGGTCGTGTAATATGAGACCTTGAAGCAAGCATTAATTTGATGTCGCTATCTACTTTCAAGAAATTAGAGATAGAGTGGGAAAACAAACAACTATAACGCTCCCGTTGGTAGACAAATCCATTGCGCGTCTTAAAGGCAAGATTCAAGATGTGTTGGTGAAGGTGGACAAGTTCATATTTCTTGGAGACTTTGTTATTCTAGATCACAAAGTTGATTAGAAGGTACCTATCATCTTAGGGCGACAATAATTGTCTATTGGTTGTACCCTAATAGATGTCCACCAAGGAAAATTAACGATGCGGGTCAACGATTAAGAAGTCAAGTTCAATATCTTTGACGCGTTAAAATTTCTCGATGATGTTGACCACTACAACACAATTGAATCCTTCGAATGAGATTATTGTGAAAAAGAAAAGATCAGCTAGCTGTTTGGTCTTGAATAATTCGACTATAAGTTTTTTGAAGGCGTTATCAAAGAAGTGAACGCCATGACTGACACAAGGAAGTTTTGAGTCTTTGGATTTGCAAACCAAAAGTGATAAGAAAATAAAGCCATCGATTGAAGAACCACAAAAAATAAAACACAAGTCATTGCTTAACCACCTAAAATATGTATACTTGAGGGAAAATGACACTCTGCCCGTCATTATCTTTGTCCACTTGAATGCGAAAGAAGAGAAGATGTTAATGAAGATGTTGAAAGCTACAAGAAGGCAATAGGATGAACCCTATCAGACATTCAAGGAATTAGGTTATCTTATTGCATGCATAAATTTAGGTTGGAAGAAGAGCAAGCTGATGTTATTCAATATTAGAGAAGATTGAACACTACGATGGAGGAAGTCGTAAAGAAAGAAATGATCAAGTGGCTCGACGAGGGGTGATCTACCCAATCTCTGATAGTGAAGGATCAACCTAGTTCTATGTGTGCCCAAGGTTGCAGTTTGACCAGATTCGGTTGTTGTATCCTATTAAGACAATCATTGTAGACTGATTACAAGCTTGGAGCTGTGAATAAATATCTTCAAGACACAGCTTATCATTAAGTGTATTTGTTTCCAATTGAGGTGTAATCAAGGTGTTTGTGTATTAATTTTATGTTATATTCAAAGTTTCATCCAACAAATAAATATTAGATAAACATGATGTTTCATCTAAAACCAAAACTTGAAATTGTTAAATTACAAGTTTATTATATTATTTTAGAAAAGTTTCGGACATGTTTGGGTAAAGTTCAAATGTGTTTAGAAGACACTTGATTATGTTTCTAAAATTTATTTTTAAATTCTAAAATCCAATCAATACAAATCCTTAAAACAACAGTTTTATGTCTTCATTAGGTTAATTTACATAAATATAACAAAATCAAAAAATATATACGGTCCGTGTAACAGAAAAAAAAAGTCCATGAAGTCAGTAAAATAAAATTTTTCATAATTTTCATATTTGCCCTTAAATATTGCGAACGATTCATGATTTCTCTTTCTTCTTCTTCTTTGCAATTTATTCATCTTCTCTTCCACATTTCTGCATCTCTTTTTTCAAATTTTCTTTCTTATATTTTTGAAGATTTATTCTTATATTTAAGTCTCCTATTTCATCTTTACCATTTTAATCAAGATTCTTTGAAGCTATTTCATCTTCCTCATATTCAAGAATATCAAGATCTTTTAAATTTCATTTTAACATGATCTAAATGATCGTTTAGCATGGTCAACACGATCGTTTAAATTTGAAGTTCTTTTTCCCGTTTGAAAAGAACACACGATCGTTTACTATTGTGAACACAGTCGCTTACCATGGTGAACACAATTGTTTAAATTTGAAGCTCTTTTCCTATCGTTTAAAAAAGAACCACACAATCTCATGTTGATATGCTTTAAACAATCGCTTACCATAGTCAACATAATCGTTTAACATTGTCAACACGATCGTTAAATTTAAAGTTTTTTTTTCATCGTTAAAAAGAACTACAAGATCGTGTATCATGATTGTAGTATATGATCGTTCAGAAAAAGATTACTCGCGTGTGGCTGATTAATAGCATGTTAACCGAGACCTTTTTTTGTATTTTCCATTGTGGGCTTGTGAGCTTTTTCTGTTTTTAGAATTGTTCTATATGATATAAATATTTTACTGGTTTATTATATTTTTGCAAAACCCCTTTTCAATATTTCTAAAATTTAAAATTTAAATGTTAAATGTTAAATGTTAAAATTCATAATAATATTAAATAAAGATAAAAAAAATTATAAATACACTCTATCATAAACTAAGTTCATTTTTTTAGGTTTCCTATCAAGCACACTCTTAGTAATTCCCAAGCAATATGTTGAGAGGGAAAAAAAACCTCTTGTCAATGGAAAACAAGAATGAATGTGTCACGCCCTCTCCGGATTGAACTACCTAAATCGAGAGATAATGTGACATGTAAGAGAAGTGCAAAGACCCCTTGGTGGGATGATACTAGATTGATGCCAAGATATAACTTTCATAATTACAAAACAGTTCCCAACCCACTGTCTACTCAGCCATGTTTAGTTGCTTCCTTTAAAATTTAGGTTAAAGGTTTAGTATAATCACGAAAAGAAATAACGAAACAAAAACCTAAACATTTATTGACTTCAATTGTTTAGTAACTTGATGAGCTAACACAAGCAACATTTAAACACAAGATGAATACTACATTTTTGCAAACTGATTATAACTTTGAACATATAATGTAAAGAATAACTATATGACGAACTTAACAAACAAGAACTTCCCACAGCAACAACAGACAACTTTCGTAGGGAGCTTGGAACTTTTGCTACCAAAGGGAAGAACAAAAACAATTTTTGAAAACAAATGTTAATAAGCTTAATGAGCGATAAAAGTTGAAGAATTTGAAGAAAACAGAGAATTTGTAAACATAAATAATTTTTCAACAATAATCACAATTTGAAAATTCATCACATAAAGCTTAAAGAAGCACTATAAATCCATTTTCTACTATGGCACTCATACGATAATGAGCTCTTCACCAAAGGCACCATATGTCAAAACCTCCTCAAATTTGTAACTGTACACCCTTGGGTCGGACACAACTTAACGCATCCTGGTCCTAAATGTGAACAACAACTCAACACATTCAGTTTTTCGTGGCAGACACATCTCATGCTCTCAATTCTGCTAATCCAGATACAACTCAACGCACAAGAAGATTTATTGTCTATTACAGTAGTTTTATATGTTATTGCAGCGGTTTTTAATTGTTGGAAGATTTGTCATAGTGATTCAAAAATTGTTGGCAGATCCTGTGTTGGAAGCCTCTATTATTGTGGAGGTTTTAACAATCACTGGAATCAATTTTCACGACCTTTGCAATAGGTACATATATTGTAGTAGTTAAAATTACATAAAAATGCAACATTCTAGTAACTGTTAATTCACATGCAATAGTTTAGTAATTGTTGTAATCATGTGCAAACCACTGCAAACACGATTTGGATGACAATAATTCTTTAAATAAATTAGAAATTATGTGAATAACCTTTGCTAATTGAATCAATTAAAAGAACAATTGAAGCACCTAATTGTATAAACAATTTGATCAATTTTACTTTACAAATTTTATTCGCACCTCCAAAAATTATAACAAGTAAAAATTGTTTGGGGAATTAATAATAAAATCAATTATTATTTGAAAAATTGCAAGATAAAGTATTCAAAACACTATAGTGAAGTATTGTCACAAAGTAATACTAAATTGTCATAATATGTGCTCAACATCAATACGTGCATGCAGAGCTCAACTTTTCATTTTGGGTTTCAAATCAATGGTTTGAAAACATCATTTCCTAGAAAAACATTTCGAACATTATGCTTAAAACATGTCAACACATTTTGTATGAACATCATTTCAAATTCATTTTGATTTGAAGGGTCAACTCACACTAATTTCATTTCTCTTCCCAACTTTTTTTTCTTCCTTAGCAATGACCCTAAGCCTTCTTCATGCTCTAATTGTAGCAACACTTCAATCTCCCCTCATTCTCTTCTTCACCATCCTTTAAAAAGAATAGTCTTCTCTATATATACATTCCTTTAAAACTCCTTAGTCAACGCTTAGCTCTTAACTTGTCACCACCTCCTACAAGATAATGTCACTCCTTTGGCTTTTTTCTTTAGTTTATCATTCCTTAATCTCGCCACCTCAAATCCAACATTCTAGTTACATGACAATTGTCCCTTTTTCCATTCTTCTTTCCAGGTGACCAACTTTTCTACCCTGAAATCTCACCAACGAAGGGATAAAAACCTTAGGCAGCAGAAGATTTTACATAACTATTCCTTAATTTAATTTGAAAATCCCAAAATAACAATACAAAGATAAAATAATACAGAAACTAATTTTCTTATTATAACTTAAAGGCTAAGCATGCTTTTAAATTAAAAGATACATAGAATGTAAAACTTACGTAGTTTGACACCTCTAAATAAAAAAACTTCAAATTTGGACACCACTCGTTGGAGACCTTCTTATCCTTTGGGATGAGATTGGTTTGTGGGAACCAACTGAGATGGAAAAACTTTTTTAGAAAGAAACTAATTTTGCATAGAGCAAAAATATTCGCTTCATTAATTAAGAAAAACGATTTTTCTTATGCATATTTATAACTCTCTTTCCTTGAGGGAGTAGGAGAGAATCATGAGATTCTATTAATTTAAAAAATATTAAATTAATAAAAATTTCAAATATACTAATTAATTAATCAATTGATAATTAATTAAATTATATTTAATTAATATTTCATTTAAATCATATTTAATGAATATCTTTTCAATAATCTTCTAGTTTTAAATTAATTTAATTAAATAAAATAAAATAAAACTATTAATCAATTCTCCAATTAATTAGTAACTAAATTAAATATCTTATATTTAACTTAAATTAAATTTGAATCATATTCAAATATAAATTTATCTCCTAACCAATAATTTTAATATGAATCCAATTCACATTAAATTGATATTTGAACTCATTCAAATATTTTATCTCTCATAAATTAATTTTAGATCATATCCAAAATTAAATTTATATAATGTAGTTTGATTAAAATGTAAACTTTATATTATAATGCATCACCATACATTATACTAGTTCTCGAAGTAAATTTGAACATTTCAAATTACAACCAACATAAGTAAATTTGATTACCCTTTACAACTCAGAAACTACAACAATATGAGATTAATTGGCTAAACTCATTAACTACACTAATCAATATTCGTTAATTGTGTACACTCCACTAAAGACTCACAACTGAACTCTTCTCATTGTAGATATATTTTTGTGTCCTTGGATATAGACCAATAACAGTAAGTTAGTCCACGAGTGTTTGTAATACCAACTAGGTCAAAATATCATTTTACCACAGGGTTACCTCTAGTTCTTAATATCAATGCTCCTCTAATGAACAACCTGTTTATGGTCCAACTAATAAACAAAAAATCCTCTCGTGCCATAGAGAGGGTAGGGTCCTTTGTTCAAGTCCCGAAGACACCATTTAAGAAAACACCCATCTACTTATCCTAAAGTAGAGAAGAAGTGAATTCCATCTTGTGTAATTATGTTATCAGCTCTCTACTCGGTCTTGTCCCTACAATGATAAGCATATTGAGTCGACAATTTGACCACTCTCACCCATACAAGTCAAAGGACAATCCCTTGCGAACAAAAATTCATAATACACTCAGGATTAAGATTAAGTTACCTAGGACATCCTAAACCTGACTAGTTAACGAAGTTACATCTAGTGGTTACTATTTCGTGGTCCAGTCTTATGCAAACTCATTGCATAGAATATCCTCATTTGCATGTCACTTACACAAATGCGTTGGATCATTGCGTTTGTATCAAATACAAAGTGAGTCATATCCATAGTGTTACTAGGATAAGGTATCCCCTTATCCCTATACTATAGACCCTTTAAATTGATCTCAAACATTGATCCCTATATGTCTCTACATACTGTTCAAGAATCATCAAATAACTTAGGATGTTAGTTTATTGGATTTGGGTTATTAAGATAAAACTAATAATATAATCAATAACATCTATTGAAATTATAATAACAACACTTTATTAATAATGGTCAATGAATTATATTTACAATCTACGAGTTTTAGGACATAAATCCCAACAACCAAGTCCAGAACTTCAACTCTTAACCCATTGCCAATCCTTCTGATGCTAACCCTAATTTCCCATTCAAAACTTCTCTTAATTTCTCCTTTTAAAAAATACCTTCCTCGCCTCACTCATACTTCATTATCTCATCCATGGTACAAGCTCTTAACACGAGAGACATACATTACAACCTAAGAATTAGTAATCTCATTGAAAACTGTGAAATAAAGTTTTGGATGTCTTTATGATCCATTCTCATATAGAAAAATCTATAAATAAACAACTCCTTATAAACCAAAATTTAATGTTTAAAGATAAGGGTGTCCTAACCAGTTGTGCCAAAGATTGGATGATGAGGATGATTGTATTCCAACATGAGCAACATGTAAATTTTCAGGGGTTGATATAGGTTTGGTGAAGGTCGTGTGTAGTTTGAGGTGATTGGGTAGAGGTCATTGACGCTAGTTCCTTGGAATAAAAATTTGTCAGTAGTTTTCTCTTGAATGGTGAACTTGTTAGCATAAAAAACAATGTAACAATTATTGTCTTTGCATAATTGATTAATAGATAAATGATAGTAGGAAATATTAGGAACATATAAAATATCTTTTAAAAGGAAGGAAGAGGTTGATGAGTAAGGGATTTTGCCACAACTTGTATGAGATATTGGAATAGATTGCCCACAACCAATTAAGATTCTTTCTTCCCCATTATATTCACTGAACATGGAGAAATATCCAAAATTTGAGGTTTTTGTCATTCTTAAAAAATTTAAACCATTCGTTGAAAACCAATTAACATTCGTCATTAAAACCACTCGTACAGATGGAGGAGGTGAATTCATCAACCAAAATCTTTCCTTCTATCTTGAATCCTATGGTATATCTCATAAAAATTAATGTCCTTATACACACGAAAAAAATGGCTTAGTCGAAAGAAAACACCGTATATAGTTGAAACAACCATTTGCCTCATGACTCGTACCTCTGAATTGTCCTTTGCCTTTGCCATAATTGTCTTTCTAATAAATAGATTACCTTCACCTCTCCAAAAATACAAAACTCCCTTTGAATGTCTTTTTCAACGTCCCCCCCCCAACTATAAACACCTCAAAATCTTCGGTTGTGCTTGCTATCATTTCTCAAACCATACAATTTCGATATACTACAACCAAAAACATCCCAATGTGTCTTTCTTGGTTACCCACTAGACCATATAGGATATTTGTGTTACAACATGAGCTCAGGTAATTTTTTCACATCTCACCATGTTATATTTAACGAAACATTTTTCCCTTTCTCAAACCTATCCATATCTCAACAAAATCCTACATCTCACTGATCTAAACTACACAAAATCCCTCTATGTGTACTATTCAATTCCAATACACGACAACCCATTAAACATATTGAAATAGATTCTGCTTTACTATCCATTGATAATAGAGATACTCTAAATAAAAGGCATGAAATTTTAAGTGATGAAAAAGTTACATCTACTACGAATCACAAAAATGGAAACACCAACAATGAAAGTGTTGCATCAATTGAAAATGAGAATATCCATACTAAAAGTCAAGAGCAACCCACCATCAATGTCCAAGAACATCCAAGTAACACCACTAACATTCACTCTATGCAAACTATAAGCAAATCAGGTATATAAAAGAAAAGAGTCTTTGTTGCCATAATAAAATCATTACTCTCATCTAACATTGAACCAACCTCATACACCCAAGCTTCCAAAGAATCAACATGGAAGAAAGCTATGCATGAAGAGTATGATGCTTTAATGAAAGAAATAACATGGAACTTAACTCCATTACAACCTGACAAATTTGCCATTGGCTGCAATTTGGTGTATCGTGTTAAAAGAAATCCAAATGACAATATTGCTTATCATAAGGGAAGATTAGTTGCTAAAGGATATTACTAACAAGAAGGAATCAATTTTTAAGAAACCTTTAACTTTGTAGTAAAGAAGCCTACTGTTCCAATAATACTTTCTCTAGCTACACAATTTAATTGGAAACTAAGGTGATGAGATGTAAAAAATGCATTTCTACGTGGAGAACTTAGAGAAGAAGTATACATACAACAACCACAAGGCTTCATCAACAAATTTTCATCAAATCATGTATTTAAACTTCTGAAGTCCCTTTACAACCTTAAACAAGCACCTCGTACTTCGTTCGAGTACTTCACAACTCATTTACTCAATCTAAGGTTCATTGCATCCATTGTTGACACATCTTTATTTGTTTAACAAGGATTTTCAATGACATACCTTCAATTGTATGTCGTTGAGATCATAATAACAGGAAATGACAATTCCGACATTGAAGAGTTAATCACTCAATTCAGAAAGATGTTTGAAATGACTAATTTTGGGGCCACTCAAGTTCTTCTTGGGTCTTTGAAGTAACTAAAATAGCAACATGCATATCAGTAACTCATTCCAAATATGCCAAAGACATACTTCATAAGTTCGTGATGGACTGGCTGCAAACCATGTAAAACCTCCATTGCACTCAACTCTTTAAAAGACATACCAGACTCAATCTGCTCAATAGAGGATGTCAAATTAAACCTTATCGAAGTATTATTGGAGCACTTCAATACATTACCTTTACTCGTCCATACATCACGTTCACTATCAGCAATCGATCACAGTTTATGTACTCTCCCGCACTTTGTCATCTCCAAGTTGTCAAATGTGTACTAAGATACATTAGCGACACCATCTCCAAAGGAATCCTCCTTCAAAAGTAAGCAAAACCATTTAATCTAAATGCCTTTTTCTGACTTAGATTGGGTTAGAAACTCCCTTGACAGATGCTCTACTACCAGTTTTGTAATAATTTTAGGCAATAACTCAATATCATGAGTATCCAAAAAGTAGAAAATTGTGTCTCAAAGCTTTACTAAAGCCGAGTATAGAGCGTTAACAACTACAAGAATAAATTTATATTGGATTCGGGAGCTCCTCCGTGACTTATGGGTGTTTTGCAATGAACCCCCATCTTTATGGTGCAACAACCAATTAACAAGACAACTAGCAAGAAATTTGGTTTTTCATGGAAGAACCAAACATATTGAAGTTGACCACCACTTTGTTCGAGAAAAAGTTGTTCGAAATAGCATACAACTTCAATACATATCTTCCTCTGCTCAACTGGTTGATATCTTTACTAAACTAATATTTTAACTCTTCACGGCCAACATTAGTTTGAGGGAGGTTTTTATGATATATGTAAGAGTTAGTTTTATTTCAGTTATTTTGTTATAAAATTTGTTATGAAGAGAGTTGTATAAATACCCTTCTAGTTGGTGATCAAAATCAATAAGAAATAAAATCTCTTTCACATAATTAGTGAAAGTTTTCATTCCTCACCTCACTCATACTTCACTATCTCATATCCATGGTACCAGCTCTCGACATGAGAGACCGGCATTACAACCTCAGAATTAGTAATCTCATTGAAAACTACAAAAGAAAGTTTTGGATGTGTTTATGATCAATTCTGACGTAGAAAAACCTCAAACTAAAAAACTCCTTATAAATAAAAAACACACAAATTTGACAATCAAACAAAAAGTAATTATGAGTTACCTAAAAAAGAGATACTTATTAGTGGACCTCTCAAACTTAATTAAACCCAACCAAAGTAAGATGGCAAAGAGACCAAAATGGTCTATAAGTAATCCCACAAGATTCGGAAGGAAGAGCAAATGCAAGAATTGGGAGATTTGGT
>JBBPDI010000009.1:16437540-16476115 GCA_037974545.1 Cucumis variabilis | reverse complement strand
TGCTCAAGCGTCTCAAGACTCGATGCTATATCCTTAGACGATGTATATTCATGCTCTTGTGCTGGCACGACGACGCCGTTTCGGATTAATGAACGGTACTGATCGATGAAACTCATCGGACGCCCAGTGGGTATGGTAGATGATCAGAACAGAAACAGAAAAAGTTTTTTTCTTTCTTTCTTTCTTTTTTTTTTGGAATGATTGGTGTTTGACTCTTGAGTTGAGTCGGTCGTAGATTAAAATAGAACGGGCGATAAGTTTGTTATTCTTAACTTGGCTGTAAAAATTTGTATTACCTTCTTCATGCAGATAATACAAGGAGGTTAATATCTGTTGGACTTGTGTGTTCTTCGATTTGACTTTGAGTTTTTTTTTGTTCTCTCTTCTAATTTTTCTAGAGCATTTATTGCCTTTGTGTGTTTGTGTTTAAGTATGATAAAAATGTGTGGTCAAACATATTGCACATAAAAGAGGTTTAGACTTTAGAGTTTGGGGATGATATTATTATAAATATTTAGGACTTTTCAGGTGAGTTTATTAAGTCTTTTAATTTATTTCATTTCTTGCCAATATGAGCATATTCGTTTGCCCTATAACATATCTCATCCCCAGACTATATATGTTCCAGTGGGAATATTTTATGTTCAAAAAGTGGAAAAGAATACTAATTTTAGTATGTTCAATTACCATTATTCAATCATAAAATTAATTTTGGTATATGAATTTCATTACATATTGCGGTTATATCTTCTTCATATAGAAAGAAACAAATTATTCTTCCAAGAATTAAAATATTTTTATAGCTCAACGTTAACAAATTAAAGGTGATCGAAAAGCTAAATTATGCAAAATATAATGACTTGTAAATTTTATACTTTTGTATAAAAAAAATACCTTTAAACTTAATTTCAAACAAATAGTTCAAAAATATTTTTATTATATAGGTAGAAACTGTTAGGAGGCATTAGGGGCATGAAAAAGTTATTAGAGTTGAGTTATAATTATAGTTCAAGAAAAAGGCATTGGAGGCAACACATTAATAGTCATTTAAAAAATATCTTTAAACTTTTAGGGGGTGTTTGGAGCGAGGAGTGATTTATGATAGTTCTAGTATTATAATAATCTTAATGTTACGGTAGTTTGCGAGTATTATAGTATGTGTTATGATAGTTTGTGTTGGGAGAAAGATTATGATAGTTTGTGTTTAGGGGAAGGAGTATGATAGTTTGTGTTTGAATAATCTGATAATAAAATTGTGTATGGGGTGCATACAACCTTTGTTTTAGACAACTTTTTTTTTCTTCTAAAATATATATGGTAGATTAAATACACAAATTTCATAAATTGATTTTATTAAATAATCTTATGGTATTCGTTCAATAAATTTAGCATCCATCGTGATGTTTCATGTTTTTTTTAATGGTCGTTTAACAAAAATACTTTTCAAAACCTTCCATTCAGGCACAGGTCTTACACTTAACACCTGGATTCCAACTCCTCTGAACACTTAAATTATAAAACTTCAGCCATAATAAGTCTAAGATCACTCTAAGATCACCAATTAAATCCTTTCTTGTCTCCAATCTCTATCAGTACAACCTCGAGATTGCTTAGAGATCCTTTAAATTTCATATTTTACCTTCAATCTCAGTCGAACTTGTCCCCAAGATGACTTAAGATCTCCTTAGACTTGCTACTTTACGTTCAATCCCAGTCAAACAAGCATCAAGATGGTCCCGAGATTACACTTCTTAAGCATTTTATCCTTCATCTCGGTGGAACAAACACTAAGATTGCTCTAGGATTCCCCTTATGTCTTCAACCTTGCCCGGGTTCCACATGGCTACTCAAGATCCTTTCATGAAAAGCATTTTATCCTTCATCTTGGACAAACAAGCACCGAGATTGCTCTGGGATTTCCCTTCTATCTTCAACCTTGCCCGAGTTTCCATATGACTGCTCGAGATCCTTTCATGAAAAGCATTTTGACTTTCCTCTTAGCTGAGCAAAACCAAGATTTAACACTTTTGCACCGAGATTCCTTTTAACCACCTTACCTTCTCGCCCAACTTCAATCAAAACGCCTAAAGACTTCAAATGCCTTTCTAACCTCTAAAGACATGCCTACAATGCCTAGCCTATGGAATTAGCCTATGAACTATGCCTTTTTGGAAAGGTACTTCTTAATGGATTGGAAAATAGTCTTCTTTTCGACCATTTGAGTCAGAAAATATGGATTAAGAAGAATACAAAAAAGATTTGAAATCAAAAATGCTTGAAATCTTGTCGAAAGGAATGATAAGAGATAATGAGAGCTCAGAGTTCTTGACAAATTGCAGGCCACAAAAAGTGTGAATTAGGGTTTTAGGTGGGCTTTTAAAGAGGAGATTAACCATGGTTTACGTAGGGTTACTGCGTAGGTTAACATGAAGCGCTTTAATTGTGATGAGACATTCTAACATTGTCATTTGGGTTTCCTAGGCGGCGACCAATCATTTTGTTTATTTGAAATTTGAAAATGACGTTCTGACTTCTCTGAAACTTTAATTTCCCCATGGGCTTTTCTTTTTACCTGATAAGCTCCACGAGACACTATAACATGTGATGCATTTTAACATTAATCCTAGCTCGCATAGTGGTCTTATCGCATAGAACCCTAATCTCAACGCCTACTTGTACATGTTAATGCTCAAATTCCTCTAATCTAACTTGTTAAAACTTCTAAGCTAAAAAGAAATACAAGACCTAATTATAAGAAATAAATAAATAGAAAAATGATGCTATTGCAATAAAGATAAGGAATTTGATACATTACAAAAGCATCTCTGCGTTTAGATCCTCAAAAGTGAATGATTGGAATCTTTTTGAGATCGGTACTCTACAAATAATCCTAGACGTATTATTTCAATCTAAATGACTTTAATTATTTGCTACATGACTATGTGATACGCGATTGCTCATTGCAATGAGACTCTACTCATAATCATTCATCTTAATGGTGCAATTGATCTCTTTTCAGTTTGTTCCTCACATAGTCAGTGGTGGCCAGGTGCCTCAACGAGTCTATCTCCCAGACATTTTCTATGACACCTCAATAACAATTCTCCACAGAGGATGTCACAAAGTTTCTGGCTCTAGGTGTTTGAGGTACCTTGTTTCAATTGCTTTCAATACAATCAACCAAGGTTCCTCTTGTTATCGTCAAAATGTTCACTCAATCCTTGGATCAAGTCCATGCATCATAGATTGCTCAAATGTACCACAAACTTGTTCATGTGTTCTTTGATTAAACACATGATTCAACAAAGATTGAATATTTATCCAAAATCAAAGTAAAACATTATCTCTAATTTTGAAAAAGAAATTTTCTAGAAACGATGCCAAAAACTTGGTTGATTGCGTTATTGTTTGATGCAATGTTTGTTCATGATGTGTTATAGTAACCTCTAAGTGTATGACATAGTTGGCTATTCAGATAGGAGTATGCGATAAAAGGAGCAAACCCTATCTACGTGTTACTGATTCTCAAATGATAAACATATAGTACAAGTTTTTCTATCACTTGTCGAAGTGTAAGCAAAACGATAGGTTTTCAAGGTAAGCCAAGGTCGAACACAGGAAATTTCTATCAAACCTTAGTTATAAAGTCCACTTCTCATCTAGGCAGTATACAATTCTATACAGTATAAAGTAAATGCGTGTATGTATACTAAAACTAACATATAGACTAAAGATTCTGTAAAAGGTGGTAAGAAGTAGGAAAATATCGATGGTGAACTAACTTGTACTAAGAGAGAGTGAAGGAAAATCTCTGCTTTTTAGGCGATTAAGCTATGCAGTAGTCCTTGACGCGATAAGGTTCAAGTAATTCTCTTTTAATTTACACGAACACCTCTCGATGTCTAAATGCCACCCTTACTAACCTCTCGGGATGCAAATGATAAAGAAAGATTACACGATAGGTATCTAGATTTCATTTGTATATAAGGGTCACATTACCTCTCTTTTAAGGGTACAAACCTCTTGGCACCCAGTTAGCACACTCGTTTTCCTTTTGAGTCACAAATGATGGAGGTTTAATCACAAGAATGGAGTTTGTCTCCAAGCTCCTCCTTCCTTTGTGCATTTAGCTATGTCCTTACTACTTACTCTCTCAAGCGGTTGACTACACACATTGGCCATGCAATAGAGTTAAGCTCAGCTATATGTGATGAACTTTATAAGCCTAACTACTTGTAACACATACCAAGATGAACAATAGAGGAATGATGAATTGACAAGGGATAAATATGCAGTGTATTGATGAATATAGGCCTTCGACCACTGTATAATAAAACGAATAATACATTACAATGAAATACAAAACTGGAAAGTAAAAGAGAGTTAAGTTGCAGAATGCTTAAGTATTCCTTGTCTCTTTTAAAAGTTAGAGGGAAGAAGAAAATGTTTCTCTCTCTAATCTATCTCTAAGCTCTCACTTACAGGTTGACCAAAGAAAAGGGTGAAGGATCTTTAACAAAAGGCAGAAAGGCTATTCATTTCCACTGGCCACCATGGAGAAAACCTCACATGGAGCTCTCTAGGGTTTAGTCCATTCAGACTAACTATTTTACATGGTGGAGGTGGAGTTCTTTTATTGGCTACTTTAGGTGGAAAATTTTTATTCTTCTGTACATGTCAACGTTGAAAGTAGCCTTGTTAAGTCACATGAACTCCAACTACCACACTTGTCTTCTAGTGAATCTTCATTGTGTGATGATGTAGTTCCTCGCTAAGGGTCTTAATCACCAGACAAGGTTCCTATCGCATACATTTTGCATGCGCTTCTGATCTCATGCTTCACTTTATCTCTTCTTTGTGTTATAATCCCACAATAAAACACACACAAAAAAGGTAAAACAGGCATGGAAACTTATGCAAGCTATATTCTCTTATGTTATGCATTTGCGATAGAAACTATGCGTTTTGACACTTTTTCCTGTGTTTTGACTTTATTTTTCTACCTAAAATGCTATAATAACTTGTATTTCTACAAGTTATCACATGCCTTCAATGTCTAGCCTATGGACTTAGCTATAATTTCTTGTTTTTCAATTTATCCTCCAATCAAAACCTAACCTTTCAAACTTTCAAAGAACTTAAGTTTCTTTAGGGTTCGGAGTTTACAACTTCTCGCCCCCTTAAGAAATTTTGTCACAAAATTTCAAACAACCTCAAATCTATCATTCTACTTAATTTAAAATAAATGAACAAATTCAATTAAATAATTTACCAGTAATGATGTCTGATTCCTCTTCCACTTCTTGCTGCCCTAAAGCACAGATCATTCCTTGTTGTTAAGGTCTACCAACAACTTCTTTTTTCTTGGCATCACTTGTTCTTTCCCTCCAATTGTAGTTACTTTTGTTTGATTAACCGCCTGTGATTAAAATTGAGAGTCCTTTTGTGCATCCATCTATAACTGAGGACAATTTCTTTTAATATGTCTGGATTGCTTTCACTGATAACAAAAATTTGTTCTGACCAAACTTGACCCTATGAAAATTCCAACATTTGTGACTTAAGGATTTCCTTTTCCTAGCTGTGCTAGCCACTAATTCTTGTCTTGATAGGGATATCTTTGCTGACCTTGTTGGTTGACTAAAACTTCTTTATCCTTGTCTTGAGTAAGTACTCCTTATGCTTATCTCTCATGACTATTATCCACTAGTACAAACCTTAAAATCTCTTTTCCCAGATACTTCAGAATAAATGATCTTGCCTTTATTGTTTCTTAGAAAAAGTATCTTGTCTTTTCTTTTCCTCGGGTTCATCATCCTTAAGCTATGCTCAACTCGTAAATTCTTATGAATTAACTGATTGTTCGAATCTCTTTACTCAAATCTCCTACATCTTTCTTCCTTAGTAACCACCAATGTACTAGCATACAGTAACTATTCGGTAAATGTACTTTCATAATCTGCCACTAACATTGAACCTTGAACCAACCTAAAAACTTCCTCTTGTTTCTTTTCACGATAAGTCTTAGGGTAATACTTTTCTTCAAAGACAAATATAAAGGTTTTCCACTCTAAGGCATCTGTATCTTCTCGACAAATCTCGAGGGATTTCCACCGATTCTCATTTTCTTTCTGAAGTAGAAATGAAGCCAACCTAACTCGTAGTTTGTAGTTTAAATTATATTTTATTCAATAATGTGGTTATTAAGGACTTATTAGTGAAAATAGAATACTAGCTATAATCTTAAATCCATTAAACTAAGATCCTAAGGTAATCTAGTGTAGACTACAACTCTATGTAGAGACATAAACATGGATCAAGTTTAAGTATATAGCCTAAATGGTCTATAGTATATGAATAAGGTTGGACGCCTTATTCTAGAGACACTATAGATGCAGCCTACTTTGTAGTTAGTACAAACGATGTGATCTTGAATCGTTCAAGTAGAGACATGAAAATGGAGGCATCCTATTGTAAAGAGTTTACATAAGAACTGGAACCATTCAATAGTCACTTTTAAGTTCTAACACATGAAATCATCTTAATCCTATAAACCGAATAACTCTCGAACCAATGAGAGGGTGGGACCCCTTGTTCAAAACATAGATTTAGTCATTAAGGGAACAACAAATCGACTAACCCTTAAGCTAGTAGGAGTTAATTTTATCTTGCACCCTATATCCTAGATAATCACCCAATCTTACCTCTGAAATAAGAGGCTCATTGAGCCAACACTAATAAGTTGCTCTTACCTATGTAGATCTAAGGATAATCTAGTGCAAAAGGTGTTCATAGTTAGCTTAGGATTAAGATTAAGTTACCCAGGTCATCAATAATCGAAATAGTTAGTTTTAAACAGGAAACAATATTATAACTTAAAAGTGACTATTTCATGGTTCAGTCTTATGTAAACTATGTACATAGAATGTCCCAAGTTCCATATCTCTACATGAACGATTCAAGATCACATCGTTTGTACTAACTACAAAGCGGGCTGCATCAATAGTGTCCTCAGAATAAAGCGTCCAACCTTTATTCATATACTATAGCCTGTTTAGGTTGTATACTCAAACTTGATCCATGTTTATGTCTCTACATAAAATTCAAATTTACTCAAGATACTCTCAGAACCTTAGTTTATTGGATTCAAGATTAAAGTATTCAATTTTACTAACAAAATCTCATTAACAACTTTATTAAATAGAATATGATTTTAAATTACAAACTACGAGTTTTAGGACCTAAATTCCAACAAAACCAACCTAAAAAAAGCCTAAAAAATGTCTAATTGACACTTTAAATATCAAAACAACTTCAAAAAAATTTAAGTTTGACCTTCAAACTTAAAACCAACCTAAAAGGCTTTTAAATGGTGTGAAAGTAGCATTTCAAGCCTCAAAATTACTTCAAAATATGTAAATGCAACAATTTCACTCTCAAACGAATGTAAAAGGTACCCAAGAAGTGTCTAATTCCATATTAACTATCAAAACTATCAAAACCAACCTATAAACTAAACCAGAAGTGAATGGTTCATAACATTCACTTTGATTACAACCTTAAAAGTTTCTAAATATTGTCTAAGTAGAAGTTTAACTCTCACAACAACGTATATGTACTAAGTGACAACCTTAAGATTTTCCAATAAGTTTTTCAATGATAGTGGATTCTTAACAAGAATTGAAAATAGGTCAAATGTATATAAAATGAGCCGATCACAAATCCACACAGATAAATTGAATTTCACAACTACAAATACACCTAACACTAAATTCCTTATAATCCCCAATCAATATAGAGAAAAAAAAACTTTAAGGAGATTGAGAAAACTAGTGAAATTAACACTAAAATTAGAGAAATTAAAAGTTAAAATAATGAAATTGAAAATTCTTAATGAACCTAACAAAGCTAGAAATACCCATATCTTAAAACTTTATTTATTGTGTTATTTGTGCACATGGTATTCATCTCACACCTTAGATATTTTAGTTAAAGTAAAAACAAAAGTTGCAACCATGTTTTGAGCTTACCTCAGCAAAAGACGACAAGAAAATGACTTGCAACAACAACAAGCGGGATTTAGGTGTTCAACTGCAATGAGCGGTGATAACTTATAGAAATACAAGTTACTATAGCCTTTTAGTTAGAATAATGAAGTCTTAATGCATGAAAAAGAAAGAAAATGCATAGTGAAATAGGTAAAATAACATGGTTGCACGTTAGAAAATACAAAAGAGCTTTATACCTATTTATCATGTTATCATGTTTTCCATGTCATTATACATGTTTTTAGTCGAAAAGAGAAAAGTAGTCAGGTGATATAACATCAGGCAAGGAGACAACACTGCTAATAAAGTGACAAGAAGAATAAAGCTAAGCGTTCTGTAGCACTAGTAGACAAAAAAGAGTTGGCGCAAATGTTTGAAAATAATGTCTAGGGCGCAAAGTAGCTTTATTAGATAATTAATGAAGGCCAAATGATGTTACATCTTGTCAATCATCCCTTATAAATAGAGGCTTCATCTTTAATAAGAAGTGTGCAAAATTTCATCCAAGAGCAAACTCTTTCAACCTTCATTTGCTTTTTTTGTTTTAGGTGAGAGCTTAAAACAGAGAGAGAGTTCTCCAGCTGCTTCCCCTTAGTGTAAAAGAAAAAAATAAGAGCCAATGAGTATGAGAAATCATACTAAGTGGCTTGCCTTATTTCCATGTGCCTTTATTTGCAATTTTCTTTATTGTATTTATGATGTAAACTTCTTGGCTTAAAGGCGTAAACCTTCAACTATAAGTGCAATACATTTCTACTACCATTCTCCCATTTTCTTATCTCACCATTTCATTTAGGTATAAGTAATTATGGGTAAATAATGTAAGGAGTATTTAATGCTGGGAAATTTGGATGTCTACGTTATTTATCTTGTTTAGCTAAATGCAGTTATTAATGTCTTGTTTTATTCTAGAGAAAGGACAGAGTGTTTAACTATTGTCACTTGACGCGTGATGACCTAGATTTAGCAAAACATGCAGCGAAAGGGTTGTAGCGATGCATTATGTGTCAGTGAGCTTATCCTTAGCATACATATAAAAAAATCGAGTGTATGCGACGAAGGCACCAAGAGGTTGCTTGCCTTAATATAGGATGAGTTGCATATAATTAATTCAGAAAGATTAGATATAAATCATCTCTAAATTTTAAGTATTTGGATCCCGAAAGGTGAGCAAGTATGGTGAAGACATTGAGAAATTGTTTGCCTTAAATTTAAAGTTAACAAATGCTTTATGTCACCTTGACGCGTTAGTTACCGTTGCTTTACACTTATTTAACTAGACATTCCTACATCTCATTGCCTAGTACATGAGTTCATATTTCATTTCATTCCATCGCCATTTTCATCTTGTTGCTCCATCGACATAATGTAAATATATGGGGTAACAACATATTTTGTATATCAATTTATGTTGTATAGATACCACATGAGTTTAGAACACAAGATTAACCTATTTGGATTGTTAATCACCTGTATTCGATCTTAGCTTACCTAGGAAACCTCTCTCTTCGCTTGCAGTTGGACAAGAGAGAGGAAAACTTGTACACAAAATGATCAATTAATAAAGTTAGTGTAATATCGTACCTCTTATTCCATTTGTTTGTCAAGTGTTGGGAATAATTAAGAATTATCACTACAAGAAAATGGTCTACAACGACATTTATTTTCTGTCGCAAATAAAATCTGTGACAATTATTTACAGTCATAGAATCTTCTGTAAAGGAAAAACCATCGAGGACAGTTTTAAAAAACTGTCACAATAAATGTTTTCATGACAAAAAATAACTATCATTATTTAATATATTTATACAACAAATAACTGTCACTATTTATTGTTTATGACAATAAATAACTGTCATTAACCCATACATATTAGAGTAATTATCTTTGTCATCCTTTACATATTACTACAGTCATAAAATGTCACAAATTCGTATAATAAGACATTTTTTTCTTGTCAAGGATATGCCAATCATGACACAATTTTTATAAAATCAAATGTCATTGTTTCAATATTGACGACAGTTACAAAATGTCACGAATGCTTATAATTTGACATTTTTTTCTGTCATATATTCCTTTATTATTATATTTTTTTTACAATAAAATACATTAATGACATTTTCTGTTCTTCTTATCGCCTGCTATTACACTAACCAGTTCAATCACGAGGTTGTTCTTATACATCACACCCATATGAAAACAAGAAGTCAGCACTTTAAAATATATATGTTATCATACACTTTGTAATATTCATACAATAGGATTGACTAATAACCATTTTTTGGTAAATGATAGTTTACATACAAAAAGAATAAACAATGACATCTTTGGCTACGTAACCTAAAATAAGTACATTGAAACCAAAATTTTGCTAAGCATACAAAAAGTCTTATATCAATCAATTGCTCCAATATGACTTCACTGCTCCAATGGATTCTTCCAAACCTAGTAAGAAAACAAAATCTTATATCAATCGTTACTCCAATATTAATGTTTTCAAATTTTCTACTAAACACATCCTTAGCATTTATATCTAAAACAAATAGACATGAAAATCCAACCATCAAAACAAGAAGATTTCAAATTTTAATAAGTATAATCTTCACATTCAAATTTGTATTGAATAAGGGGTTAAATACTAAATAATTGTTGTTTAGAAAACTTATTACGAAAATAGGGTTGTTTTGAAACTTTTTATATAATTACAATTGATTTTGACATTTTTTTTTAAAAAAATAAATTATAAAGTAGTGCGAGTCTCAAGACTCACCCTTTATTGTGTTATTTAAAAAAAATTAAAGAAGAGGGCGAGTATTGAAAAAAATCTGTTTATTTATTAAAAAAAAAGGCAATGGGCAGACCTTGCGTGTGACAGATCTCTGCCATTCATTGGTCATGTCACGCTTTCTCGTGAACTTGACGTTTAAATTCTGTTCCTCCCCATTCTTTCTCATGCATTCAACCATTTTTCTTCCTTTAAGCATTCTTCTCCATTTTTCTTCCTTTAGGCCTTCTAAATTTTTCACATCAATTACAAATTCTTCACCCTCTTGGTCTTCTTTCCATCCTTCACAAGTGACATTTTTTTCGCCATTCTTCTTCCGACCATTTTTTATTCTTTTTATTTTTGGATTTAGCTCTCCTCCTCCCAATAAATATGAAACTTTTTTGTATTAGTTAAATCAATTTTTTTATTTTTTTTATATAAATTTTAACTATATTCTTGTATTATGTTTTCAGACTTGATTCTTGTTGGAAAAAATTTTGTTGTCATTTGGTGATATTTTTTAAAGCACCCTTCTCTTGAATTGACAACAGTAAACAACAGACCGTCCTCCAAAATTGTAAGCAACTGTATTATGATAAGTATACTATGTTTAGGGTGTAATTTATATTATTAACATTTTATTAGTAAATAAAAACAAACAAACAAATTTTGACCCATCATAGTTAAATTTGTTTTAAATAGTCATTTTATTAGCATTAAGAATGAAATTGGGTATTTTGATTAATATTTAAAGTGAAATTTACAAAAATTTGGAAAATTGAAAGATAAAAAGAAAACAAACATAAAAAAATGAATTTAGAAGCAACGACTTTGCCTCAAATTATAAACTTTTTTAAGTGAATTTTAAAATGGTTAGCTTTCAACGTAAAAAAAAATGTGTTCTACTCATTGTGTATAAATATATATATATATATATATATATATATAAGTCTTGTCAAAATGTCATTGACTACAGCATCATGCACCATAAAGATAAAAAAATAGTACAAATAGAGTTGCACCAAAATGTACATAATTTATTCATTCTCAAAAGGCAAATTAATTAAAAGTAATTACTGGATGATTTTTCAATTTAATTCAATATATACCAAATTTATTACCAATTTATTAGGAGTGAAAATTATGAAGAAAAAAAACTGTTATTTAATTATGTACAATATTTTGTGAATGTTTTTAAAATATAATTTAGTTAGAAAACATATTAAGGATAAGGTACAAGAGTTTTTTTTTTTAAATAGTAAAAAAAGCATTTATTTTAATAGAAAACAAAATTTGTTATTAAAATATTTTGTTAATTTTTCAAATTTTTGATAAATTTCAAATCATAATTGTTTTAAATATATGATCTTACTTTTTTTAGTTTTAAATTATAAATGAGATGATAAATCTTTCCTAGATTTAGTTTGAATTTTAAAAATGGACACTTGCATATATGCCAAAATGATTATACAAAATTAGGCCCATAGCACACAATTTTTGTTTTTGCAAATATAGAAAAATGGAAGCCCAACCCACATTTTAAACCTTAGAAATTACAAGAATACCTTCGTCTTCCTCACACATTTCTTTTTCATGTTGTTTCATCTTTCCTCACGCGTTTCTTTCCCTCGCAATACACTGTTGATACACTCAATCAGTTAAATACACTTGATGCACTAAGCATGATGCACTTTATGTATTGTTCATATGCTTGTTATGGTTTGGTGATACATTTGTTAAACTGTTGATACAATTGATATTTTATTTAACAATTAATAGATTTATAATGATGCACTTTATGTATCGTTCATACGCTTGTTATGGTTTGGTGATACACTCTATTTATTTCACTGATAAATTACTCATACACATTTTATTTGTTTGAAACACTTGATATGATATTGATACCCTTGTTAAACTGATAAACACTTGTTATGGTTTGATAGATCTAATACACTTAATCACTTGCTAAACTTCACTTATACATATTATTAGATTGATACACTTGATATTTTGTTGATACACATAATTGGTTAAATACACATAATTGATACACATATTTTGTTGATACACTTGATATGCTTGTTATGGTTTGATGATACACTTGATTGAATGAATCATTTTCAATTTAATTAAACAGGTTAATGCTGAAGAGAGCCTTGCAAACAAAGTTCATTACTATTCAAAGTTGACAATAATAGATTCTATTGTAAAAAAGTTGTCTGAAAAGCAAATGGAAATGTTTAGGAAGGGTCCATTTGGGCACCTTCTTGATATTCAAATCAAAAAGTGTCCTGGTCAATTGTTAGTTCATTTGATTATAATACAATGACTGCAAGCTTAACCATAACTACAATGAACTGCATTCATTTTAAGAGAATAAAGAACATGTAGTAAGTATATTAGCCAACTGATACATATAATATAAGTACATCAAATCACTAATGTAAAAAACTGATACAAATTTAAAAAAAAAAAACAAACTCTGCAATTCACATAAAAAGAAAGAAAAGATGATGCTCGATTCAAAAAGAAAGAAAATAAGGGCTTTAAAAAATAATATAGGAAGAAATACATACTTGAACAACGGTGGAGAAGAAGATCTGAGGCGAAGAGACGTAACGAATAAACGTAACAGTGGAGATCGGAGAAAACGACGAAGACGAAGAAGAAGATCGATAAAAATATAACGAAAAAGAGAACGAAAAGAAAAACGAAACGGAAGAGGAAGAAGAAGATCGATAAAAATAGAACGAAAAAGAGAACAAAAAGGAAAACAAAAAAGTGACGGAAGAGGAAGAGAAAATAGTGGAAGGTTAGAAAAGGGTATTTTTGGAATAATAAAAAAATTTAAAACAGAAAATATCAAAATTGCTATATTTGCAAAATTGGAAAGGTTGGTGCTAATATTGCTAATGCATAATTGTATTGTGCCACCCAATACAATTTCCCTTTTAAAACTTCAGATCTTTTGTATTTTTATTATCTTTTTTATATTATTTTTATCCTAATTTCATATATTTTATTATCTTTTATGCAAACATTAAATTAGTTGTCATATTGTGTTTATTGTTTGTTTTTCTTTTTCTATATATAGAAAATGATAAACAAATATGTGTCATTTTTGTTGTTTATAAAAGGTCATATGATTGATAGTATCGATGGGGTTGATTATGATTAACCTCAATGTGGAAATTTTAGCATAAATTTGAATAGTGGAATAACAATTCCTCCAAATGGTGGGATTATCATGAGTTCAAGCCAGATAGAGATAATATATAGACACCCTAACTTAACCTTATCCGGATCAGTAAGGTTTATGTCAATCCCTATTTTAAATGAATAAGCAATGAACACCATGTTTTCAATTGTACGCCCTTTCCGAACATGGTGCATTTGTATATGACTGTAAGTAGGATAGATTTGGGCATAAACTTAAATGTAGAAACAGAATATGTTGAAGAATATTTTGATGTTCACCTGAAGTCAGATGCACAACCAGTGTGCGATGAAGAAGAAATGGTAGCTAACAATCAGAAACTTCAGAACAAAAGCTAATGATGAATTTGAACATATGGACTTTAATGGTCGTGAATATGAAGTTCCATCAAATACGTTCACTGAGTTGGACATGAATGCAGTAGATAACATTCAGGAACACGATCCAATTATAGTTCCAATGATGACTGACAACACGAAATTGTACAAGAAAATGATTTGCGAAAACAAAGAGATGCTACAACATATGGTCAATTGCTTTTCTATTAAGAGTCATGCACTATATGAAGTAGTAGAGTTAACACCAACAAAGTGGACCATCCGATGTAAGAAGTCTGACGAAGGTTGCAGATGGAGACTTCGTGGAATAATGAAAAAATCTCATAGTTTATTTGAGATCACAAAATTATCTAACCAACATACATGCTTTTACTCAAAACTTAGTCAAAGTCATGTTTAGTTGGATTCTTTAATGCTTGCACGAGAGTTTTTTGAACTTGTTAGAGAAAAATCATCATAAGTGTTGCATCACTGCAATCAATCATCAAGGAAATGTTTGGCTACCATGTTTCTTACCATAGGGCTTGGGATGGTAAAAGAAAAGCAGTGGTCAAAGTGTTTGGCGATGAGTCGTACAAATTATTACCTACGTGGTTATACATAGTGAAGCACACCAATCCTGGAACACTTGTTGAATTGAGGGTACAAGCCACACCTATCGAAGGTTATGTCATACTATCATCAATATTTTGGCCATTTTGTATAGAAGCCTTTAGTAGATGTAAGCCACTAATTCAGATCAATGACACTTACTTGTATGACAAGTATCAAGGAAAATTATTAATTGCTACAACTGTTGTTCCGAATGGCCATCTTTTGTCATTAGCATTTGCCGTTGTGGAAGAGGAGCCTGCAGATTCATGGGAATGATTTTTAAAACATCTAAAAAAATTGTGACCCATGGTGAGGTATGCTTGGTTTTTTATCGACATGCTGATATTATATCAACAGTAAACAATTCAGAGAATGGGTGGACATGATCGAATTGTCATCATAGATTCTGTTTACGCTATGTCATCAGCAATTTCTACAAGAGATATAAATTCACACCATTAAATAATTACGCTTATCATGTCGGGTGTCAATTCCAAATTCGAAAGTTTGATAAAGCAATTCAAGATTTGATGAGAATAAACAGCAGTTGTATGGGGTTTTTTTATGACATTTCTATAGAGGAGTGGACTCAAGCATGTGACAAAGGATTTCGATACGGGTGGATGACGACGAACCTATCAGAGTGCATGAATAGAGTCCTCAAAGGAGCTCAAGCGTTGTCGATAAATGCTTTAGCTCAAATTACATTCTTCAAATGTGTGAATTACTTTGAAAAAAGGAGAGAGAAAATAAGAGATGCATTGGAACATCAAGATAAACACACTGGGTATGGATTTTTCAACTTGACAGTTGTCAATAGTTTTTATGGTGTGCATGTTATACTAAGAGTGTCAATTTTCAGGTACGCTCTTGAATTTTTTTTGAAATGGGCTGCAAGATCCAGTAAGAATGAAGTTCAATCATATGATCGATTTCAATGAGTTTTTCATGTAAAAACTGAACGTCATGATTTGAATTCTAAAGGAGAAAATATCTAAATATTAAGGTTGTCTGAGCAGTACTATTCGTGTAACAAGTGGCAAGCCTTCAGTATTCCATGCTTAGATTTTATGGTGGTTTGTTCATGGTTTAACATGAACTACGAAGACTTTAGTGAGAACTATTATAAAATGTCAACTTACGCTGCATGCTATGCTCCTCAATTTCAACCTGTACCGCATGAAGATTATTGGAGCACACCCATGACTATGTCTATCTTACATCCAGATCCATCGTTGTTGAGAAAACTTGGCAGGCCAAAGAGTTCACGTTATCATAATGAGATGGATTAAACAGAACAAAGTGTTCAACAAAAATCCTCATTCTGTGGTCAACTTGGCCACAATTGACGAAAGTGTACGTTGTTAAGGAGACAAACACCTGATAATTAGAGATCTTTGTGTACTCAATTTTTTTGTTATAAATGTTCATATCATAAAATGTTTGTTACACTAGATTATAAGTAATTTATATTTAATTAAAATTAACTTTTATTTATTTTTTCTTTTCGTTGTTCTTAATGCTAAAAATAAATTATTTTTATGTAGATAATGACATTAAACCTAGGACCAATCGATCCAAATGTTTTATATGATCAGAACACTCACCGATCAAAAACTGGAATGATCGAACTACACCCGAGATAAACTGTAAACGACATGAGGCCAATTTTGTGTAATATATTTAAAATCTATAATATTACTTGAACAATACAGATAGAGAGATCAATTTTATGTGACCCAATTGGCTACACATGTAGTCTCTCGATATAGGTACATGTTTGATCTTCTTCAACCTGATCAGGTACGTCGGTTTTATATTATTTGTGCAATATTATTTGTGCAATACAATATATTGCGTTTCAGATTATCTGGGAGTCGTACAAAGCCGTCATAGATAATTTGCCACATTTCTGTATGAACAGTGATGCAATGACCTAAGAACTGCTGATTGGTCAGATAGAGTTGCTCATTTAGTGATGCAATGACTAAATTGCATAAGGTTTATTGCTGAGGAACCTCCAATTAGGCAATTTCATATGGATGTAACCCCAGAATACATCCATTGGTATAAAAACATCACTAACCTCTATATCACTCGATCGAGAGCTGCTATGGGTCATCTAGTATACATTTAAATACTGTCTAATTATTTTAGTATAAATTTATTTTCAATGCTTTCTGATTCATTTTAATATTTAACATAGATTGAATAAAAATAGACTTCAAGATATTGCAGATGATCCACAACAAGTCCTAAATATATGGAGCGATAACGAACAATACATGGAGAACATTCACTATATGTATGATGTCCCTATTGTACCTGCTCTAGTTCAAAGGAGACGTGTTCAAGGACAAAAGCCCGATCAATTGGAACAACTGCCTCCCATGACACAGACTCAGAGCGAGCATGGTTACGTTAGTCCAATAATGATGATGCCAGCATTTGAAACGACATATCATGATTCAAGAGTCGATCATTCGTCAGACTTTGGAACATGATATTATAATTCAGAAGCATGTCCATCATCATCAAACTTTGGGCAACAATACTATAATTTAGGGAGCAATCCTTCATCTTCATACATGCATGGTCACGGGCGTGGTTGTAAAGAACATAATAAACATTTATACTACAAAATGCCTACAACAGTACTCGAGCAACTAAATGAACAACAACAATAAGAAAATCAAGAAGAAATACAAAGAATTCAGAGTCAACAACGACAACCAGCTACAAATCATCGACGTCCAAGTTGTGAAACACATTGATCTTATTTTCATTAACTGAAAATTGCTAAATTATCGTATTAGACATTTTGTTCCATCTTTTAATTATTTTTCAATCAAAAGCATTTACTACAAATTTATGTCTTTCAATTAATACAAAACTAGTGGATTACAACAATAAATATCCATAAATTAGAAAAATATAAACATAAATTGAAAAATTAAATAAAAAAGTTCAACAAAATTTCATCAAAAATACAATGAATATACATTTTTAATAAGTTTCAATAAAATTAGTTTTTATAAATCAAATAACATTTTTTATGAAAGAGAAAAGAATAAATGGATATTATATTAAAAAATTAGAACTTAAATTAGTTAAAAAAATAAAAATTATTTGTTATATAAAATAAAAATTAATTAAAAAATATTATTTTCAAATTAAATTAAATGGCGTGAAAATAAAAAAAAATAGAAAAATAAATATAAAGACAACTCACCCTATGAAAGAGAAAGAAAATAAAATTAAAACAACCATATTTTAGTAATTAGTTTGAAAACGACCACATTTAGGTAATTAATTTGAAAAAATGCATTATTAATATAATTTTACCTATATTGTAGGATCTGTAAATATAATTTAAATCTAACCAATATACTAATAATATTTTAATTAACTTCCGTAACAAAAAACTGTAACAACTAATTTTAATCAACAAAATATTTAGTACACATCCTGTTTCATCTTTTAATTATTTTCAAATAAAAAATACTTACTACAAGTTTATGGTCTTCAATTAATACAACACTAGTGAATACAACGATAAATATCTATAAATTAAAAAATTAAAGTAAGCATAAATTAAAAAATTGAATGAAATTTCATGAGTTTAAAAATACAATGGAATATATATTTTCAACAAATTTAAATAACAATAAAATTGATTTTAAAACAAATAAAAATTTTTATCAGAGAGAAAAATAAATAGATATTAAATTAAAGAAAATAGAATTTAATTTGGTTAACAAAATAAAATTTATTTGTTGTATAAAATAAAAGTTAATTTCAAAAGGATATTAGTTAGAATTATTAACTGCATTTAAAAAAAAAAAAAGAAATAAAGGGCAAGTCTACTCAACTATGAAATAGAAAAAAAAACCATAGGGATTGTTGAAGACTCACGAAAAAGAAAAAAATTAAAACAGCTGTATTTTGGTAATCAGTTTGAAAACAGTTATGATAATTAGTTACAAAAATTGCATTACGTCAGATGTAATTTTCCCTTGAATAAGTGCAAACAGTGATTGATGGAGTTGATATATTAGCATTATCAGTTGAACCAAATGAACCACCAGAGGTGGGATTTACCTTCCTAAGCATATATGACATTCCCATCTTATCTGCTACAAGAGTTGGAATACTTGTTCAAGAGGCCGAAAATAATGGTCTGGCACAGGCAACTGTTGTCTCCTTATAGCCCTTGTGCCATCGGCGTCGCAGCTTCTGGCACCAACAGAGTTTATTCAACCCCACTTCTTCTTGGCAATCGCCAAAAAAATTGGAGTAGGAATGTCTAGTATGTCACCATATAACATTAATATCCATTCATTAATTTAAGATAATTATGAAGCAAAAAGTTATATCTAATTACTATCATCTTCCTCAAGACCCAGTTTAGGGAGTGAGTTTTTTCTACACAAGTTGGTATTGGCTGAGGATGCAAAGAAGCAAAATGAGACACATTATAACGACATACCAAGTTACATTGAGGAATGTCAAAATCCTGAAGCTTTTGATCCAAATATTGTCCAAAACAGTATAGTCCTTTGCTCTTTCTCACAAGGATTCCTTAATGGAACCTCCTCTCTTGCAGCCATCATTCACACTGCTAAAAAAACCCAAACCCATGGGTTTTGTTCTCATTGCAAATCCAAACTATGGCGATTTCATTGATTGAGAGAGTACAAAAGAAAAACAAGAGCTTCAAAATTAACTACATATATATAAAACTAATTAGTTATAGGCCTAATTAATTAACTACCTATGAACCTAGTGACATAATAACATAACATGACCCATTAAATTTTGGACACATATACGTCTAATTCACAAAATGAGGACTTAATTGGCTCATGCAGACAAGCATATACTATTTAGGTGAAAATATAACAAACAGATTTCAATAAATGAGAGTTTGCTACCAAGATACTCTTTGGCAATCTATTAATCGAGTTGGAGACTGCCTTCTGAAGCAAAAATCTAAGCTCAAGACTTTTGTCTCACGAAGCATAAAACCATAAGAGGAAACATTAACAGAATGTTAGATATTTTAACAAACGGTAAAAACACCATGGAGCATAATGAATATAAACACTCCTCAACTAATTAGATTTATCCCTTAAAAAAAAATTCACAATCACAAACAAGGTTGTTGAATTTTGAAAATTGAATAACCCCCATTATAAACCTTCATGAAAATTGAATAACCATTATACACCTTCATGAAAATTGAATAACCAGAAATTATATGTATTATTACCTCCAGCAGCATTTTAAGTTCCTCGATGTTGTCCTTGTCCCCATGTACAATTGCAACACTTGCTCTGCTTAATACATAATTTAACCTACATCTCACGATATATATTGATGAAATGCTAGCCATAATGTTCAGTCTTCTCGAATAATTTCTCATAAACAAACCTTCAATACTAAGAGAAATCTTTTCTCGTGTACCACACACCACGAATGAAGAAGAAGAAAGAGTTGTTATTTACCAACACACCATTAAAATAGAGAGAGGGAGCCTTTAAAAAATGTGGTTTATGGCTAATGTACAAGAAGAAAAATGGCAGAAGAGGCAACAATATTAAGAAGATATGGGCTTTGAATTAGAGAAAAATGGTTGTCGTTTGGTGGTGGGGAGGGAAGGAGGATATTTAGGAGATATAGCAATGAGCATCACCATTCCAGTAAGCAAAGCCAGTGACAAGCCTAGATTGTTCAGAAACGTGGCTTCAGGACCCTACCTAGGTTCATTTCTCATTGTTTGCAACAATGTAAACGTCTCAAGAAGCCCTGTTTCTGTTGTTACCACTGCCAATGTATAACTGTATAAACCAAGAAAAACATGCCATGGCAGCACTCTCTGTCCTGTTGCCCTCACCTCCCTCCAATGCCAGAAGCTCAGAAACCCCATCATCCACTGCATTTTTTTTTAAGTTGAAACACAAACTGCATAGCATTTTTATTATTGAACTGATGAACAAAAATTCAGACAAACTAATTTTTTACCTCATTTTTCCCTCCTCTCAAAAAATATCATGGAAAAAATAAAACAAACATAAAATCAATAACTTGAGGCAAACCACAGTTTGAACCATGCACAATGCTCTCTCTTTCTCATACTTTTAATGTCTCTTCTCCAATTCATCCATGGTCATTCTGTTTTCCCAACCGGTTGTAATGCAATTCTCACCTTCATGCCACCTCCAACAACTTTTGTGTTGATGTTATTATTGTCCATCTTCTTTTTATTAAGTTAGAGTTGTTCCTTGAACATATTCTTCATCTGCCTTAGGATAATATCATTCTTCTCTACAAACTTAATGCACTTTGCTTTATTTTGTTCTTTTTCATCTTCTTCTTTCTCAGCATCTGGGTTGTCCGTTAGCCATAATGTTCAGTTTCCTTTCTCAAACCAAGCAACCAACTATGAACCAAAATTACTGAAAATCATAACAAAAGAACAAACACATGATACCCATCACACAAATCAATATAATTCATCAACATTTTGGTTCCAACCCACCTTCTCCACTGAGGAGAATGAGACCAATTACCATGAACAAAGGATGCATATCCTACAAAGGATGCAATTAACACGGAACTGTTCCGAAACCTTAAGAAAAAAACCAAGAAGAAGAAGAAATAAAGGAATAACTTACCAGCGGGCAGAATTATCATCAATGGATTTCATCAACATAAAAAATCATTATCTAAGTTATCTAACACTTAAGATACAGTTAAATGAACAACACAAATAGTTGGAGTTGCGACGCAACCAATCAACACTTGAACTTAAAAAAAAAAAAAAAAAAAGACGATACTACTTTTGCATCAAAATCATCCAAGTAGAATCACAGTTCAGATGCAGAGAAGATATGTTCAATTAGAGCCGAGAGAAAAATAGAACAAATATTATGGACTAAATAGGTCCCATTTGAAACTCGAAAAAGAAGCAGACTGATGGCAAAAAAAAAAAAAAACGAACCTAAGGAAAAGATGCCAGTGAGTGACGGACGAAAAAAAAAAAAAAACCTAACTTGAGGAATGACCGACGGCAGGCGAGGAGCGCCGGTGACAGACGATCGGCTCTTCGTCGGTGACAGGTTGCATTTCGAATCATGAAGGGTTTGCGTGAAGGGTGCTCGACGGCCTTTGGAATGGTGAAGGGTTTGCGCGAGTTTTTCCAATTTGGGGGGAAATTTAAACGTTATTTATAAATTTTATTTTAATAAATTATTTATTGTTTTACTTTGTATGACAACAAATAACTGTCATACAAAAGTGGAATCCAAAAACAGTGTTTTTTCTTGCTGAAACTACGAATTTTGAAATTTTATGACATTTTGTCTTTCTCTCCTTTCAATTTAGGTTGTGGTATACTGTCATAGTATGTACTTTTTTTCCTTGTAGTGTATTCATAGGTCCCGGGCTAAGTTAATGAATCAGGATGTCATTTTGGAGTTAGTAAAATAAAACAAGTGCCTTGATAAGAAAATCTCATAATAGAGAGGTTCATACTTGGTCCAATTCGACTGGGAAGCAGAAAAAGGCAAAAGGCTCTTTGAGTCTGTGTAAGATTGGGAAAATAGAAGGTTTCAAAAGAATAATCATGGGTCAAACTTGATGTTTTTCAGCGAGATGAAGAACAAAAGCTTTAGGAATGGAATTTTCGGGCCAATCTCGATGATCGTCCGATCGGGATGAAAGGCAGAGAAGTTAAAAGTGGGAACTTAGATCATTTTGGGGCAAGGTTCAACGGAGATTAGAAATAGAGAAGGAATTGAAGAGCTCTCGGGCCATCCCCGAGCTGTGTTCTATCGAGACTGGAGTTTCGAGTTAGATTTTGGGACCCCTTTTGGCTGAGAAATGGGCAGATCCCAATGGATCTCAAGCCAATCTTGACCGAGAACATCAACGGACACATGGCTCATGTTTAATCTAGGAATTCTTGTCGATGAGAGTTAGCATTGTTCAAATATAAGATTATTTTCAAGCATAACCAACCCTCATTATCCTCATTCCTCACCATTTTATTTTGAGAGTAGGTTGAGAAGAAAGAAAAGAAGAAGTGTTGGGTTTAAAGGTTGAAGATGATGGAGGAAAGCTCAAGGAATGGCAATCATGGTAGCTTTCAGTTTCAACTGTGATATCTCTGGTCTAATTCTGTTTGAGCTACACAAGAAGAACCAAAAGGTGAGACTAATTTTATTTTTAAATTTAATTCATTTTTTAAGAAATTTTATGAAAGAAGTTTGAGCAAATTCTGATGTTAGGTAACTGATTCTTGAAAGGGATGTCAACACACATAAATTTCGAGCGAAATTAGGAAGCCTCAGATTGATCAAGTAGTTCAGAGTGTGTCGAATGAGTCAGAAGCTCTATTTAGTATGCTTAGAAAGCTAATTCAATTTTCTATATCTTCCATGAAAAACTTTGTGAGTGAATAATGACTGGAGATAGGTTTAAATTTAGAAACAAAGTAGAGGGTAGCAGAAATCGTGGTTTTGGAATAGCTATGTTTTGGCCGATTTCTGAATAAATACATTAGTATTTTTATTCATTCAAGTTGTAGAGGACTCCAAAAGAGTTTGATATAAAGTACATTAATTTTAGTTAAGTATTAAGAAATTTATGTATTTGAAGTTAGGATGTTTAATTTGGAAAATTCTGGGAAAAGTGTAAAATGTGATTTATTTCTTAAATTAAGAATTCATGAGGAACATTGTTTGCGTGTCATATTAAGCGGTTATAGAAATACAAGATTATTTAAGTTGATAATGCTCAGTTTTGGTTTGTTTGACAGGCTGAGTCTACAGGCCAGAGGAACTAGCTCAAGATTACGAGTGGCAAAATGATTTTCAAACTTGTTTTCAAATTATGTTTACAAGTTTACATTTAACTGCTTTGAGTAAAAGTGTTTGAGATTTAATTGAATTATATGAATGTTTCCAAAGCAAGTGTTTGAGATTTAGAAACCCTAAAATTAATTACTCCATGAATAAGCTATGTCAAACTTTCCTTCTTTTAACTACAAAAGGTTACCATAACTGCAGGATAGCCAGAACAAACTAACCAAACACCCTACTATATCTACTAGCAGAATAGTCATTATTGTACCCCTCATCGTATAACAATACAATTTAATCAACTAAATAAACACAAAATTCGAAGCCCCCCCCCCTCATTTTTCTCTTTTTTTTTATACACAATATTAATTTCTCCATTTTCTTAAATATATCATTTTATACCATTTCTCTCAAATTTAACTTACTTAAACTCTTCAATTTCTTAACCTACTTAATTTGCACCCTATGAAATGATTAAAAAATTACCTAACAAGCATATATGAAAAAGTTCTAAAACAGAAATATGCAAGATCGATTCTTTAATCAAACACCCAATTCGTAAATTTCGAACGAAAACATAATTCAAAATCCAATTCCTAAAACAAAAACTAATTCAAAACCTTAATTTCTAATTCAAAATCCTAATTTGTAATGTAAATAAAACAAAAACCACATCAAAATAATATATACTGATATGCAACAACGATGGTGACAGCGACAAATCCCCTCTTCTTCTTCTCGATCTCCCTCTCTCGTTTTTCTTTCTCTTTTCTGTTTCGATTCTGTAAAAAATTGGAGTAAAAAAGACGAAGAACTCTTGACGCATCACGAAAATGTCAGCAATATCACCCTATTTTCGTGCGATTAATGAAACATCGAGAATAGGTTTACCCTATTCCCGACACAATTAATGAAACATCGGGAATAAGTGAACCATATTCCCGACGTTTCTGCACCACATTGGAGGAAGGCGAAACGTACAATTAATTATTTCCCTTCCCTTGATGCAACACTGTAGACATCAAGAATAGGTATCTTATTCCCGACGTGTCTGACACCACGTCTGAGGAAGGCAAAATAGCACAATTAATTATTTGTCCCTCCTTTGTGCGACACTTTAGACTTCGAGAGAACAGGGCTATTCTAGACGACTTTACAACATTGGAGGCAACCTAAGGGTAGTTCTAACGTTCATGTGTATGCATCAGGGAAAATGACTTTCCCTGACATGCTCGAGATGCATCAGGAAACACCAGCTTCTACTGTCGTTTGTTTACCCGATGATTTGTCCTACGTCAGCAAAGTTCTAATTTCTTGTAGAGCACTCCCCTCATTATAGATATATTTGTATCCATCTGATAGAACCATGATTAGTAAGTTAATCCTTCACACGTCATTTGTAACCTCAACTAGGTCAAAATATTGTTTTACTCCCTAAATTACATCTTACTCTTTCAGGCTCACTGATCCACTATTGAATAATTGGTTTTAAGTCCAACCTATAAACTGAATCCCTCTCGAAAAAATAATAGGAATGGCTCCCTTGCTCAAGACTTAGATTTAATCCTTAAGAGAACAACCTATCTATTAACCCTAAAGCGAGTAAGAATGATTTTCGTCTTGTGTACCCTATGTCCCTAGTTATCACTACAACAAGTCAAGGTTTTCCTGATGCATGACGACTTCAGCGAAAAGAATAGAATCTGCAAAAGTTCTCCTAACATAATCCTACCCGTCGAGATGATTGTTAGGAAACCCATAACCGAAAACCCATTCTCGAAGAACAAATATGACATTGTAGAGAATTTTCATCCCCTGACGCCCATTTTGTCGACGACAGAATCACGTCGGGGAAACAACACTTTTGGTGTCAATGTGTGATGTCGGACGTAATTATGAAATGCATCCCCAAGGTTCTAAAGAATGCATCGAGGAATGTCGTTATTTCTCGACGTGTTATTTGCGTCAAGAGTTGTTTTAGGTTTTTTTTTAATTTCTTGTTTCAATCGTGCATTATTCTATTCGATTCCAATTCGACTTAAATTGAATAAAATTTACAAAAACTGAACAACCAAATTACTAAATAATTATACAAAATACCAAACCAAAATTAAATATATAATTAAACGTTACATTATCTAACATTTTTTTATGTTTGAAAAAAATTACATAGAAAAAAAGTTAACATAATATGGTCGCTGAGGCCATAATTTTACAGGTCCACACCTACAATGACACAAAATTAAATATATATATATAGATAGATAGAGAGAGAGAGAGCATTAATACTACAAAGTAAACAACGATAAAGTTAAAAAATACGTACCGCAAGTGCACAACTCACGGTTCTCTCTGTGCCCAAGTTATTTCTTCAATCATCTTCTTCATTTGTTCTATTTCTTAGGCTTGCAGCTCGGACATCCTTCTCTACTCTTCAATCATGCGTTTAGCTTCTTCAAGCTCGAGTTTTTGCTACTCAATCAGAACTGCATTACCTTGTTCGCCCTCAATAAAATGTGAACATGTGGTCGAAGAACTACTAGCACAACTCTTGCGGGACTTGGGCTTGGGTCCCCAACCAAGACCATTTGAGTAGCTTGGTCATCTACCTAAAATGGTCTCACAAATATCACTCTCAAAGAGTTGAGAACCCTCTGGGGTGGGCTATGGCTAAAGTTCCAGCATATGACTTTGCAACAAATTAAATTTTATGTAATTAAGTTATGAAGGCATAAGTATAAGTAGTACAAAATCAAGTTGAATTTACATGCGCATCTGCAGCTACCTGCGAAATGAATTGGTCACTCCGAGTGTGTATTTCTCTAAACAACTTCAGACGATCAACTGACAGACTCGTTCTTCAAAGAGGTCGTGTTGTCGCTATAGAAACGACTTCAACCCACTATTATGATTGTAAGGCTGCTTTTCTTTGGCAGCCTTGTTCATCCGTGATAGCTTCTACATGGAAATATTTGTTAAAATTATACACGCGTACCAAAAATTAAATGAAATAACATACCATTGCAATATGTAGATCTCACCTAAAATGCACGGCTCGTATAGTGATCACACAGAAAGTGCCAATCTTCCAAACGTTCCACCAATATGTGTGGTGGGTTGGCACGTGCCTATTTAGGGTCATTGCACTGTTTGAAATGTCTTTGACAGTTGCCCCTGAATTTCTGAAAGATGTGAGCATTTGATGCTCAACAAATCTAGTAAGTGCTTGATCGTTGAAATCAAGTACGAAAAAGTGCTATAAAGTAGAAAACTTCACAGATTATCTTTGTTTATACTTTTGTATGTCTAAACAAAAAAAAAACTAATTCACTGTTGAATTACCTGTAGATCGCCCTTCACATCTCAATGTATTCTCACCCAATATCAGTCCACTTAAGGCAATGGACTGGAAATGTATTTCTCATACACACGTCAATGGTGTTGTTGAACTGTACAGTATGTGGAGATACTGGCTTATTCGCTCTTGTAGCTATGGTAATTGAAATTCTACCATGCTTATGAATATACCTCTTCAACTACTAGTTTCAAGACTATTGACGCCTCTTAGGAGTCAGAGAAGGTTGAGACACATCTACTGTAGAAATCAAGTCATGTTAGAAATAAATTGTGACTAAATGTTGCTCGCAATTAACATCAAATTACCACTTATCTGAAGTGTCACCCATCGAGGATATTGCTCCCTCGTTATCCAATGCATCACTAAACTCAAGAAAGAGAGCAATTGTGTCATTAAAAGTGTTCGAAAATGATGACATAGCACCTGTGGACATTAGGAAATTCAGAACCCAAATGTTTTCATCCATCCGCATCATCTGGATGTCTTAGCACATCCTCTATTTCAACACATTTGACATGATGCCATCTCATGTCAGAGGATCCTTCTTGCGATACAAATAACCGTTGTAATGTCGATATCAAAGGAAAGTGGCGCAATACCCTATACGAAATTTTTTACCTTTGTTAAGACTAACCTTATACCGAGACTCACCACAAGTTGGACAAAACTATAAATCCTCAAACTCATTCCCATATACGACACAATCATACTTACAAGCATGAATAGTTTTATGTCCCAGGCTCAAGTCACACAATTTTCGTTTAGCTTCGTAAAATCAACTAGGGACATTGGTACCACACATTGGAAATGCACGTTTTATTAAGTCTAACATCATGTTGAAGGACTTGTTACTCTAATCGTTTAGAAATTTTACATGCATCATCTTAATCAAAAAATTCAGGGAAGATAATTAAGAACAGTCGGGGTTTAGCTCACTACGAGCTTCATTTCATAAGTTCTGAAATATGTTCGTTGTCTCTTCTTCTATATCTACCCCAATATTAAATGACATCTCATTCTCCAAACCTTCCTCCATTTTTTGTTTGTGTTCAATCGGAGCTTTTAAATCATTAAGCATACTAAACATTTCATCTTCTTCATCAAAAGGGTTACTGCTAGTTCCTTCATGAAAAAGGTTACTACTAGTTCCTTCGTCAAAAGAGTTACTACTAGTTCCTTCATCAAAAGAGTTACTACTAGTTCCTTCATCAAACCTTTCAATACATCTATGCAAGTTCACTGTCTCTCCATGATACACTCATTCTGTATAGGAAGGGGATATTCCAAAGGTTAATAGATGTCGCTCCACACCCTCTAATGGATCCCAATTTGAGTTCATACATCTCTTACATGAACATCTTATTTATCCGTAAGCATCGACATGGAACTTGGCAATCTCTAAAACTTGGGACACATCCTCTTTATCTCAATCGATAACTTATTCCTAACTTTCATCCAACCATTGTCTATCGTTAAAGACCTAAAACATAAATATGTTTGATCATTAGTCCTATATTCCTCCTATCAAACTTTAAACCTAATTACTCCATGAATAAGTTATGCCCAATCCTTCCAAATTTTTCACTGAATCTAAGTTTAAACTACAAAAGTTACCATAACTTCAGGAGATCCAGAACAAACTAACCGCAACTACTAGCTAACATATTTAAAACTAAGTTTGCACTAAAGAGAATAGGTTCCTATAATTGCAAGATAGCCATAAGAAATCAACAACGAATTTCTAATAGTTCTAACAAACGAATCTATTAAAAAATAAATAACAATCAAGTTTGAACTAAAGGCTACCATAACTGCAGGATAGCCAAAGCAAATTTTAAATTCAATACAAACTCATTCCCTTCAAGCTTTCAATACAAACCCTTTCTCCCCCTCAAGTTTCAATTCATCAACACCCTTCCCCCTTCAATTAAGTTTCAATTCATCAACCCCCAACCCCCATCAGTTCAACTCTCTCAAAATTTCAATTCAACCCCCCCCCCCTCAAAATTTCAATTCAACCTCCCTATCAATCAAATTTTAAATTAATTCATGAATCCCAAAAACACTTAAAATTCAAAATGAATACCTAAAACTAATTCAAAAACCAAATCCTAAACCAAATTCAAAATGTTATTCTTAAAAAAAAATTATCATCTAAATAAAAATAAACTAAATTTAAACGAACAAAAAACTAAAACTAAACTACTTACCGAAATTAATAGGACCAACGGTAGACGACGATAGAATGGCGACGAGTGCAACAGTAAGTGGATGACAAACTCTCTTCTTCTCGGTCTCTCTCACTTGATTTCCTTCTTCTCTTTCAGTTCTGTGATTTACAGAACTGTAGGATGATTCTTTAAAGGAGAACTCCTGATACATAATGAAAGTGTCAGGAGAACCCCTAATTCCTAACACAATTCGTCCTATGTCGGTTGTAAATCCCCAATATACCAATGCATTACTAATGGCATCGAGAATTCGAATCCATTTTTCCAACACAATGCAGGACATGTTGGAGGAAAGTAAATATGTATTTAATTCTTTCACCTGTCCTAACGCCATAGGGGTCAACGTCGGGGATGGGCCATATTTGCCCGACGTCATAAGTACAGCGTCAGGAATTCGAATCTAGTTTCCTGAAGCCATGCGTGTCACAACGGAGGAAAGTCAATATATATTTAATTCTTTCACCTGCCCCAATGTCGTAGTGGTCAACGTCGGCAGTGGTGAAGGCATGCTCGATGTCAAAAGGACAGTTTCGGGATAAAGGCAATCTACGTAAGAAGAAGCCCTTTTTCCTGATGTTCCTTTCCTCGTTACCTTTGTGTACATCAGAAGAACTCCAATTTGTTATAGTGTATCCACCTGATCTTACTCCTGAAATGGAAGGCTCATTGAGCCAGAATTGTTAAGTTTCCCTCACCTATTCAGATTTATGGATAATTCTGTATGAACAGAAGTTCATAGTTAGCTCAGGATTAAGATTAAGTTACCTTCATCATCAATAATTGAAACAGTCAACATTTTATATAGTCAACGATGTTATAACATAAAAGTGACTATTTCATGGTTCTAGTCTTATGTAAACTCTTTATATAAGTTTACATAAGATGCCTCCACTTTCATGTCTCCACATGAATGATGTAGGATCACATCGTTTGTGTACTAACTATAACGTGAGTTGTAACCATAGTGTTCCCAGAATAAGGCGTCCAATCTTATTCATGTACTATAGACCATTTCGGCTATATACTTAAATTTGATCTACGTTTATACCTCCACATAAAGTTCAAGTCTACACGAGATAACCTCGGGACCTTAGTTTATTGGATTCAAAATTGTAGTATTCAAATTTTACAAATAAGTCCTCAATAACCACTTTATTAAATAGAATATCATTTTAAGCTACAAACTACAAAGTTTTATGACAAATTCCAACAACCTTGACAATTTATAGAATTACTTTATGTTCTAAATCTAGAGGATAGTAGAGAAGACTTTGGTGGTGGTACATAATTAGTTAGTGATTGATTTCAAGTCAATATTTGAGTTGCATAAGGTATGTGATCAAAACCTACTTTTTGGATTTAAGTTAAAGCATGTTTAATTCTTCAACATTCATGTAATTAGGGCGATATTAAATCCAATTGCTTTCGTTGCATGAATATTACTCATTCTTTTCACACTGAGCCTTCCAATGCTCTTTTTTTTCTTTTACAAAATGCACACTCATTAGAGGAGACTTTAGAGGATGACCGATTTTGATTTTCAGTCAAAGGTCGTCGTGCTAAAAAAACAGATGGACTTGAAGGTGAAGGAATTTTGTTTTCACCTTAAGACTTAAAGGAGAATCACCTATGCTAAGAGTTGATGAACCACGTAATCAATGGAAGGAAGAGGATTACAATGTAGATTGTCCCAGACATTCCTTCAAATTAACAATGAAAAGCCATACAAAACGGAACTAGTATTGAGAATCCCTGGAGTGATGTAGGCTACAATGATGCTCAATTTTAAAGGTTCGATCAATGTTAACCAATCCCATATTCAGACATAGAAGAATAAAACCTTGAATACTCATATTATTAAGTTAAAGCACACGAATATCCATTCTCTAATTGGTAATTTTTGGCAAAGTTAGATTGGGTGTACAATCTAGCTACATAGATATAGAACCAATTACTTTAGGGTTCGTTTAGAATGCCTAAGAAAAATAATGTTTTTTTTAATAAATTTTTTAAAAAACATTTTTTATAAAATGAGTTTAAAATCTAAACATTTACATGTTTGGTTTGATCTTTTTATAAATGTATATGCATAATTGGGTTTGGTTTGGTCTATACTAACAATGTTTATACTTAGGTCAAATTACCATAAAATACTATTAAACATTATGAACCAATTTCATAAAGAAATACACTCATTTTGAATTTTTTTTCATAAATATATTTTAAAATTAATCGCACGTTATCTTGAAGTTATTAATGTTTGGGGTCTTTTAAAAAATATAATAAATCGATAAAATATTTACAAAATATAAAACAATTTCAAAAAACTGAAAAAGTCCATAGACCTATAATAGGAAATACAAAAAATGTTGTGTTATTAATTGGCATCCAATGCATAATATATTAGGAAAACAATCGTTTGGATTAGGCTATTTTTTTTTAAATGATCGTTTAAATTTGGGTAACCAAATCTCAACTATTTTTTAAAAGATTTTTTTATACACGATCGTTTATATTTGAAAAATGATCGTTTATATTTGGAACATGATCGTTTAGATTTGATCGTTTAAATTTGGCTACCCAAATCTAAACAATTATTTTAAGATTCTTTGTACACAATCGTTTAGATTTAGCTATTTTTTGTTCATGATCGTTTAGATTTGGCTATCTAATATTCCAACGATTTTTTTACACGATCGTTTTTCAGTATTTTTTTTATACACAATCGTTTATACTTGGTACAAGATCGTTTATATTTGATACACGATCGTTTAAATTTAATCGTTTAAATTTTGCTATCCAAATTTAAATAATTTTTTTAAAATTTTTTTTGATACACAATCGTTTAGATTTGATCGTTTAAATTTGACTACCCAAATCTAAATGATTTTTTTTAAGAGTATTGGTACACGATCGTTTAGATTTGGCTCCAAATCTAAACAACGTTTTCTTTCAAGATTTTTTTTATTTGGTAAACAATCTTGAACAACCAACAATTTGGTAAAAAAAATAAATCTTTTATATTTGATACACGACTTTAAACTAAATAACATTTTGAAAAAAAATAAAAGAAAAATGGATGGAGAGAACAAAGACGATGGAGAGAGAAAAATCGCCAAAAATGAAGAGAAAAAAGACGGTGAAAAGAAAATGCAAATCTGGAATATTTTAAAAGAATGGCCAGCTTAATGGGCGTTTTCATTTTGTTACACGGGTCGTAAATATTTTGACTATTTGTTATATTTATGAAAACTAACAAAAAAAAAACAATTGATTTCCAACAACAAAATATAATTAAGATCAATAATTTTTTCGAGACTATAATATCAACGGGATAAAAAGGTGTGCAATTTGATCACATTCTTCATTCATCTTCATTTCACGAATCAAATGATCATGTTCTTCATTGATGTCTTCATGATTTCTTTCACAGATGTTAAGAAGTGGTAGATTTGACTGAGAGAGAAACATTTGCAAATCTCTATATTTAAATATACATGAACACACATTGAAAAAATATTCAAAGTATTTAAAAATTAAAAAAAACAAAAAGAACGACAAAGTGAAAAAAAAATAGGTAGGAAAAAGGAATAGAAAAATAGAGAAAGAAAAATAGATATTTGGGAGGGATTCCTCGTTAAGAAAAATAGATATTTTAAAATTTGATTGCATACGTTTTCTCTAAAATAATTTATTTCATAATTTTATTTTTCTAAAAATTATTTTAAACCAATACCAAACACCTTAATTTATCTTAAAATGAATTATTTTAAAAATTAAACACTTCAAAAATCAATCCAAATACATTCTTAGTGTTTTAAAAAAAGTTTGTGAAGTAAGAATAATATGAGTTGTTCTTTACACGAGACCTTTAATCCGTGTTGTCATTTTTTCTTTTAACTTATTATTACAACCAAAATTTTCTAGATATTTTGCCGGTTATCTTTTGTTAGCAATAGAAGTGTGGCTTTAAATAATCAAGTCATTCATTAGTTTTGGAAACATACTTAGAATATCCCTAGATTACTACTTATGATAATATATGTTTCTTTAGACATGCTACTTGCGTCATTCTAAAAAACATTCATTCAAGGCTTGTTTGATAACATTTTTCATTTTTTGTTTTCTATTCATATTTCTTATATTTTAAGAAACATATTTGTTTGATAACTGTTCTCGTTCTTTATTTTTAAAATTTGAGAAATATTCATGAAAAATAGATTAAAACTGATAAACAAAAAAAGTGGTTTCTTCCATTCTTATTTTTATTTCTATTTTACCATTTCCACAAGTAATGAATAGAAGCTTTTGGTGTATTGGTATCAAGCACCCCATGATAGTTGTCTTTCTCTTGCAAATCATGTTTTGAATCACATGAAACAATTTTTTTTTTACCATTTTTTATTTCAATTTTTTAAAGAATCCATTTCACTACCTTTCTTTATTTTTAATTTTTCTTTATTAATTTCTTTTTTACAAAAATAATTCTTCAATATTTATATTTAATTAGATTTTAATGTTTTGAAGAATCTATTTCACTCCATTTCTTTATTTTTTTTTACTAAAATGATTCTCTAATATTTATATTTTATTTTATTTTAGAATTTTAGAATTTTCCTATATTTAAATTTATATATTATTTAAATTTTGATATGTATATTGATTTTTTATATTTCAAATTTCTAACTCCAAATATGAACACTTTTATTTTTTCTGAATTGTTATAACCAAAAGAATTTACATTTTATAGCAAAAAAATAAATAAATAAATTACATCAAAACATATTTTACTTTTATATTATTCCAAAAATACCATTCAACAAATTCAAATTTTTGTGATATTACTTGATTCTCGGCGTTTTCTTTGTATATTTCTTTAGACAACTAGGTCTTTTTTATCATAACGGCGAATATCTCCACATGTGTTTCCACATTGATCACCAGCGACAAATATTTTCACACTATACGTTTCCACATCCATCACTAGCAACAATTTCCCTTCTAGGTATTCTTTTCTTCTTTTCCTTCTTCTTCTTCTTTTTCTCGTTCTTCTTTCTTTTTCTTTTTCTTGTTTTTGTGGTACTTCTTCTTTTGTCTATGTTTTAGGTTTTAATTAATGGTTGTTATGTTTGTCTTTATTTTTTCAATCAAATTAAACAGTTCAATAGTAAGTGATAGGCCTTGAAATGAAAGTGTTTTTGGTGAATTAATTTGAATTATGTGGATTATTTTTGTAAATTTTTTAAGTTTTAAGGGATGTTCATTTTTTATTTGTTTGAAATTGTATTTTTATTATTATAATTTTTATGTGAAGGTTTAGGCATTAAGAATCTATCTATTAGATATGTATTGTGTGAAAATATGGTGAAAATTAGTTTGCATGCAAAGTCTATTACTTTCTATTATTGATAGACAATTATAGAGCTCTATCACTTTCTATCAATTGTGTATTGTGTGAAAATATAGTGAGTTAAAAGTAGTTTGCAATAGGATTCTATCACTCATTTATTATTAGTTTGCAATAGTACTCTATCACCTTTTATTCAGTGATAAAACTTTATGATCACTTTCTATCAATTGTGTATTGTGTGAAAACGTAGTGAGTTAAAAGTAGTTTGCAATAGGACTCTATCACTTTCTATGAGTGTGTATTATGTGAAAATGTAGTAAGTTTAAATTAGTTTGCAATAAGACTAGCACTTTTCTATCAATGATAGATAGTGATAGAACTCTATCACTTTCTATCGATGACGAAAATATAGTGAGTTAAAATTAGTTTGCAATAGAACTTTATCACTTTCTATCATGATAGACAGTGATAGAATTTTATCACTTAATGATGGAACTCTATCACTTTTTATTAGTTGTTTATTGTATGAAAATGTAGTGAGTTAAAATTAGTTTGCAATATGACCTTGATAGAAAACGATAGGTCTTTATATCATTGATATAGTTGTATTCATATCTTCCTGATTAGCTTCTTATATAATATTTTTTCCTACTTTTATTTTGCAGTAATTTGATATCATGGTTAATATTCCCATAGTATTTTGCTATAATGGACAATGAACAAAGTACAATTCTTATGAGAATTATAGTGTTGCTTGAGTATTTGTTAATGATATGATGGACTTGGGTGGTTTAGTTAGTTTGATCTTGAACGAAATTCAATTGAATGCTTCTATTGATTTATTGGTGTTATTGAATTTTGGTTAAATCAATTTTAAAACTTTGTTTCATTTCAAACAAGATAAGTATATGTTTGTTGGTTTATGTCATTGATTAAAGATTTAAGTATTAGGCATCCTTTGGTTGCTCATGTTAGGGATTGTTCTCTTGTTGCTCGTGCTAGTATAGAAGCCTCTTCCAGTGTTATTATTAGTAGTAGTGAAGCTAATGATAAATGACTATGTTTTACTTCTTCTAGTTCTTTAAATGATGGCATTATACAATATTCTAACTTTAATGACGATTTGAAGGAAAATGATGTATTTGTAAGTAAAAAAAATTGTCAAATTCAATTCACTCGAGTTGAAATGTTTGCAAGATGGTTGTCAATGAGATGTGTGTGCATCTCAACATAAAAAGAGTGATTTGTGGAAGCTTAGGAAGTATATTTTTTACCATGATTGTTTTATGAATTCAACGCAACGTTCTCATAGGCAAGCTTCTTCATCTGTAATGGGGGATTGCTTGAAAGAGGATTTTAGGTTTAGGTCTATTGATCACACTCTTCCCAACTTTAATATTAGTTATAAAAAAATACTTGGAGAGCAAAAGAACTATTTAATAAAAAATGTATTATTATTTTATTTTTCACCTCACTCGTCCAACTGGATAGACAGTAGTGCGGGCATGTACATATATAAAAAATTCACATTTGTCTATTTTCTAACCTCCTCTATAACATGGGCACTCCTAAAGTAAAATTTGCTACATAAAAAAGTTGGGAGAATGAGAAAAATTCGTTGGTGAACGTTTGTGATCCCGAGATGAAAATCAAGGGTTGATTGACAATAATGTACAACGAGAATCATTTCAACAATGCAAATCAAGGCTTGTTCTTTTCACTTTCTTTAGTGTTTGGATATTGGTTTGACAACTATGAGTGAGTAGACTTTTTGTTCTAAGGTGGAGATGAACTTATTTATTTATGGGAATAATGCATAGTATTTTTATGGATTTTGTAAAATTGAATGTTTTTTAAATATTATTGTGCTTATGTTATATTGGTTGGACAACAATACATGTTAGGTTAAATGTTCGATTGCATATTTAACCAGACTTATAACATTAAATAATTGTTAATCTCTCATGAAAATAGTTAAGGTTAATAGTGAAAGCTGTTTATGACTTTGCTTAATCCCATGCTTCTTATTTTGGTTTCAACTCTCAATAAATGAGTAATCAACTAAATTTTGTAGGAGAAAAGTTTCTTGTTAGAACATAATAAACTAAACTTTAATAACTAATGAAATCAACACCCCAAGGCATCTTTTCTCCAAAAGTTCAATCTTTTCTTTCTTTTAAACTAAAAATTCCATCAACCATTCAGTTTTCATTCCTTAGACAAACTCGACACAATAACTAGATTAAATCATTAAGTTTGATCTCTAAGGATATACTCGATTGATCCCACAAGACCATTTTACTATATTAGATGGCCAAGGCTTCCAGCGAGTGTAATCCATCTAGTGGTAGAGAAGAGGAAAAGGAAAGAGCTTGAACAGAGCAGGTGAGAAGGGTAGTTGTAAGACCCGCATCTAAATTAAAGAGTTAGAAGTAAAAAATTTGACTAAGTGTTCTAATTTAGGCATTTTGGAAAGAGGCATTTTGAAGAATGTAGAGTAAGTGTTTTTCCTCAAAATGTTTTACATTGACTTCAAGCTTTCTTTATAAATTCTTGATGATGATTTTAAATACAAAAAGCTTTTATTTTTATAGCATGTTTTATTATGTTTCAAAGCATGATTTGATTTCAATATTTATGAAATGGTGTTCAAACCATTAGTTGCTTCATTTGAATGAACTAACTTTTATGTGTACATAAAGAATAAATGCCACCATAAATGAAAGGGACTGCATAGTGATGAAATCCTAGTTCATGTGTTGAAAGAAGCGTATTATACTTAGCGGTCTGAGCAACAAGGAAAATCTATATACTCTCAGATGCTAATAATCTCAATAGTCTGAACGCAAAATTATGTGACCTAGGGTAGAGAGTGATTAGGATCCTTGGCGAAAGGAATGTTTGGTAACCAATATGTGTTATGCTAAATGAAATGTTTATGCAAAAAATTGATATGTTTGGTGAAATGATATTTATACAAAAGGTATTTTATGAAAAGATTTTCTTAAAATCTCACTAAGTCTAAAAAAGTCCATCTTCCAGAAAGATAAAAAAAAAAAACCTACTTGAGAGTAAAGGCCAAGAGAGGTAATAGAAATTAAGACCGGAGATGAGTTGATGCCAAAGAATAACAAACAGTGGAGGCTAGGCAGCAAGTAGTGTAAGGCAAACGGGTTGTGAACGCAAAGATCAAGTTCTTTTGAGGGATGGAAATCAACTTGAGGAACTCATCTATACCATGTAAAACGAATATTCAGTAACCAAATTTCAATAGGACCTACTTTAAAAATTGTTGAATGTGAAATTTTAGGGGCAATATTAAAAGAGATTACAAGGGAGACGAGACCCTCCCTTTCATCACCCAATAACTTTTTTTCTTTTTAAGAAAAAATTGTCATTTATGTTTTTTCTTTCATTATGTTCAATTTTATAGCATTATGTTCAATTTTTCTATAAAATCTAGTAAAGATCTATAAAATCTATGAAAAATAAAACTATAAGACTATCATTAATCTTAGTTATGTAAATCATAACATTCAAGTGATAGATTTTATTTTGTAAACCTTTTTTAAAATACTTAATTATTATTTTTAAAATTGTTATCTATTCCAATTGTTTTTTTTTTTCAAAGAAAAAGGTTAGACTTCCTTGAGTAGCGTTGCCAACGGAACACCTTCAGGCGAGTCGCGGGCCTATAAAGAAGTTAACGGTAACAGTACAGCAGTAACCAAATTCAAAAGTTCACAATGCGGATAAGTGAAAAAAGAATACACACCTGAAATTTGAATTTCAAATTTGAATC
>JBBPDI010000009.1:16363819-16379235 GCA_037974545.1 Cucumis variabilis | reverse complement strand
CTTTACGACCATTCCATAATTTCAAAGGTGTTTCAGAAACACTTTTTGATGGAACACAATTCAAAATATAGACTGCAATTTCCACTGCATAACCCCAAAATGAATTAGGTAAGTGAGAGTAACTCATCATAGAACGAATCATGTACAACAACGTTCAATTTCTCCTTTCTGATACACCATTATGTTGAGGTGTACTAGGCGTCGACAGTTGAGATACAATTCCACATTCCATCAAATAGTCTTGGAATTTCAAATCCATATACTCTCCACCTCGATCAGATCGAAATGTTTTGATAGTTTTGCTTAATGCATTTTCAACTTCAGCTTTGTATTCCTTTAACTTTTCAAGTGCTTCATACTTATGTTGCATTAAATAAACATACCCATATATTGAATAATCATCAGTAAAAGTGATGAAATATTCAAACCCTCTTCTTGCTTTAACATTCATAAGACTGCATAGATCTGAATGTATAAGTTCCAAGGATTCTTTGGCCCTATGACCTTTTCTAGTAAAAGGTCTTTTGGTCATCTTACCTTCAAGGCATGACTCACATACAGGTAAAGAATTTTCTTCTAACTCACTTAGAAGTCCATTTTTTACTAACCTTTTAATCCTATTGAGATTTATGTGCCTTAATCTTAGGTACCAAAGATGAGCATTTTCTTTTGGAGAAATTTTAAGTCTTTTGTTTTGAGTCAGCAGTTTTGAACATTTCAGTACTAAGGAGGGCTTTAGATGTTAACTATCTTAACACATAAAGATTATCTTTTAACTTTGCAGAACAAATCTCAGCATCATTTTTGCAAATATACACTTTATTTACATTAAAAGTTAAAGAGTAAGATTGTTCAAGTAAGCATTTTACAGAAATCAAGTTCCTTTTCAAATCAAGAACAACATATACATTTTCTAATAAAAGAAAACATTTTTGTAAACAAAGTCAAAGCCCTCCCACTGCAACCGTTGAGACGACATGTCCAATTCCAACCCGCATTGTCATCTCGCCAGTCTCCAACTGTCACTAGGAACTAATTCCCTAAAATGAAGAACAAACATGATTAGTGGCACCTGAATCTATTATCCAGGCTTAATCATCATTTTCCACTAAACAAGTTTCTAGCACTAGTAAATCACATTTACCTTGTTTGGCCTTCTTCTTTTCTGCCAAGTACTTGGGACAGTTTCTCTTCTAATGTCCCTCCTGGTTACAATGGAAACATATTCCCTTTGCAGCCTTGGTTTTCTTGCTCGTTTTAACAACAGTGGGGTTAGCTTTATTTCCTTGACCATCCTTCTTCTTCTTCCACTTCTTAGTGCCAAATAAAGAAGGCACAGACTTAGTTTCAGAGGACGAACCTCTATGGAACTTTCTTGTGGAAGTAGCAACATTTGCCTCTTCCTTTTGTCCCTTGATTTTTATCAGAGACTCAAAAGTCTGTAGCTCATTGAGAAGGGTGGTAAGGGTATAAGCAATCTTGTTCATAACAACATTGCTTCTAAATTGCAGAAAACTCTCTGGCATAAATTCTAAAATAAAGCTAACTTGACTAGCTTCATCAATGACAACCCCATTCGTTTCTGCCATATTGAAATGAACCATCATATTGAAAACATGTTCTCGCACTGAGGCTCCCTCATTCATACGGGCATTATAAATGTATTTCAGAGCATCATGCTTGATCTGATAAGAGGCCTGACCAAACATCTCCTGCAAGGAGTCCATGATCTCACAAGCAGTAAGCATTGATCATGTTTTTTTTTGCCAATACTTCAGATAAGCTTGCCAAGATGTATGCTTGGGCTTTTTCATTTGCCTTGACCCAGCCCTCATGTGCTTCTCGAATAGTTTGAGTTGCATTAGTAGCTGGGACTTGAGGACACTCCTCAACTAGGACAAATCACAGGTCATCAATAATTAGCACAATGTTGATAGTATTTTTCCAAGATGCATAATCATTGCCATTAAGTTTATCAGCAGCCAACATATTCAAAGTAGCACTCATCATTATTAAATTGTTGAAACATATATACAATTTATTTATATTAGTTGTACAAGCATTTTCACACATAAAATTAATCAATTTAGCAAAAAAATTGATATATATCCTAAGTGATATCTATTTTGCAATGATGCTTCAATGAGGTAGGATAAAAGACTCCGTAGGGTGATTGATTATCCTTTCACTGAACTGAGACAATCACAACTAAATATTACTCCAGAATAACTCTTATTCCTATAATAATTAGTCATCATTGTTTAGTCAAGAAATGATTAACTTACTTAAAAATTTCTTGTAAGTGTAACCTTTCATTTTAGATTTTAGAGTTTCGCCCCAATAAGTAATCCGTAGGGAAAAAATGATTGGAGCAAAAACTAAAGAAATCCTATCCATTTCTGGAGTTTGAGTAAAATCTCATGCAAACACCTTCCGTAGGGGGACACAAGCAAGTGTGCCTCAAGGCCGAGCATGAGAATTTACTAGAAATTAATGAAAGAGACTGCAGGATGTGTGGACACACATCCCTCTACCACTTACTATAAACACTATCTCCATTGACCTTGTTATTGACTTAAGCAAACACCACCCGTAGGGGGACACAAACAAAAGTGCCTTGAGGCCAAGCATAAGTCTCACAGTGTGAACGTTTAAAGAGAAACGTGAAAAGAAAAATGAAGTATCATATACCCCATTTTCTCCCACTTAGTGTTTTACTTAAAATTAATTAACTTAGAAAATAAACGACTAATTATTTATCTAAGTCCATTGTTAAATTGGCCCAATATAACTCTTATATTGGATAGTTTAACAATATATGATTATTGTTCATCAAACACTTTGATAAATATAATCATGTATTGCATGCTTATAAAATATTTGACTAATTCAACTACCAAGTCAGTTCCCAGGTAGGGGTGTTCCGTTACCGTCAGCTTAAGTAACCTAACCTAGACATAACCTTCCTTAGACAAAGGTCCCTTATAGACAAATATTTTATAAATTTAATCTTTTGTTGATATCATTTTAATCATATTAAAACAATAAAAGATTAATCCTATTTTTAATTTAATTAGAATTATTATCCATTAAGGTCTATGTGAATAATTTTAAACAATTTAAAACTAATGGTGTCCTTATATTAGCATGCACCTCTTTATTATAGATTTTAATTCTAAATTCATAAACTTATAACACTTTTAAGAAAAGGAAACAATTAAAACCTATAAATATGCATTTCTAATGTCATTTAATAAAGATAACAATTATATTCATTAAGTAATGACATGCTCAATGCATTCCCAATTTCATCACACAATATAACAATTATATAAATGCAATAAAAACATCCATCAATCAAACTATATAATACAACAATTTAAAAATATAGTATGATGCATGGAAATATTAATGATACATGCTATCATATAATATAACAATTATTTTAAATATGATGCATGAGCATGCTTAGAAAATCATACAACTAAAATATAACACTTATATTTAAGTATGATGCATGGTAATTATAACTTTAAGGTGGGATTTTGAACTATATGACATACATTATGCATATAATTAATCTAATAAAAAAATAGATTAAATAACAAAATAGACCGAATTTGACACCCCTAAAAAAATAAATTATTTAATATAATCATATTATATTAATTTAATTAAGTAAAACAAGAAACAAAATGAAAAACTAAAATTTCCAAGACCTCATGCACAATTGGATGATGAAGCAGCCACTGCACCAGCAACAAACTAATGATATCTTCAATTCGTGCAAAAATTATATATTTGTTCCAATTTTCCTTTTTTTTCTTTTTTTTTAAACAAACGCTGCTTCAATTGCAAATCTGTACAATTGCAACTCTGTACAAAATACAGATTTGGAAAAATTATTGTGTATATTTACTATGCTTCATTATCATGTTAGCTTCAATTATTAGTTACTGTTTTTCAAGTGATTTACTCAGTCTGTGTCGTCCCTATGGTTCATCCCTTTGTTGTAGTTTTAAAGCATGTGGACGAAAAAAAAATTCTCTATACACATGCTACTTGTCATTACTTGCTTTGCATTTAATTGTAATATCATTTTGTCCACTACACAAAATTTTACTGCAAAGAAATTCTTCTTGAATGACTTTGCATGAATTTCTTGACTTTGGGGCTACTTCTGTTCTCTTACATTATGTACTAATGCTTGTTATTTTATTGTACAGTTCTATGGATTTGTATGGTTCAATTTCGGTTAAGGTATGTCCTCACAACTTTTCTTACTTTTATCATTATGTAATCTATAAGGACAGTGCAGATGTATTTTCTAATCTTTGGTTTCATATTTTACTTATACATTAAATTTGTTAATTCCACCAATGTTCACTGCTTCTTTTGTAGAAAAATATTTTGGGTGTTTTGCAAGGAAGCCACAAACATTCATTGCCAAACTTGTCCCACATTGAAAACATTTAAATCTACATGTCTCCTTATGTATGGAAAAGGGAGGCATTACAATCGTCGAGCCATTTAACAAAGGCTTATAGCCCATGTGGGGGCTTTAAGGTGGTTGAAGGTTGGTACTTCGTATTTGGTCGGGACTCTGAAGAAGTCTATTTGCTCGCCCATTCCAAGAATGGAGTTGGACTTTGCATTCTGAACGAAAGTTCAAAGTGCGATGCCTTTAGATCAGAGGAGACTACGTGAGGCTTTACGTGAGGCTTTACAGAGCAGCGTCACCTCCATCTCTCATCAGTGGATGGATCACGTGCAAGTTCTTGCCTTTTTCTTTTTGCATGGTTTGTTCGAACAACGTTTTGACATCACTTTTCTGAACCTCCTTCTAACATTTCAAACTTTTTTGGGTTGTAGTTACACTTTTTGATTCAGTTTGATTTCCTTCTTTCTGGACATAATTACATAAAAGCACAGTTATGTTGTAGAACCTCGACATGATTAATTGTGTTGTATTCCCTGTGTTATCGTCCATCAACTTTCTATAATTTTTGAGCCAAACTTGTCTTTGATTTTACTTATACATTAAATTTGTTAATTCCACCAATGTTCACTGCTTCTTTTGTAGAAAAATATTTTGGGTGTTTTGCAAGGAAGCCACAAACATTCATTGCCAAACTTGTCCCACATTGAAAATATTTAAATATACATGTCTCCTTATGTATGGAAAAGTGAGGCATTACAATCGCCGGAGCCATTTAACAAAGGCTTGTAACCCATGTGGGGGCTTTAAGGTGGTTGGAGGTTAGAGATAATACCCTCTCAGAAATTCGGCAAGGAGATTTCTTTTGAATTTTGTAAACCAGTAATTCAAAGATATCTAACAACTATAGATGATGAAATAATTCAAAGTCTCAAGGCAAATTGAATTTCTCCACGATGATATCAAAGGAAGAAAAATAAGTCAAGAAATCAAAAGAAAAATAAGTGAAGAAATCAAAAGGCCTTCAGTCCAAATGAAAATCCAATCTATTCTGAAAAGAATAGGATCTGAGATTTGCTCCAATTTGCCAAATGCCTTTTGGGCCAAAAAAAAGCATATGGTAGAATTACCGTATGTTGATAATTTCAATGAGGCCCAAATACCTACCAAGGCAAGGCCCATTCAAATGACAAAAGACTTAATCAATATCTGCTTTAAGGAGATAACCGATCTTCAAAAGAAAGGTTTGATTAGCCCATAAAAAAGTCCATGGTCTTGTGCGGCTTTCTATGTTAATAATCAGGCCGAAAAAGAGGGGAAAATAGTTAGCCAAGATCCTCTCAAAATTTGATTTGAAATCTGGATTTCGGCAGATTCAAATTAATAAAAAAGACAGGTATAAAACTGCCTTCAATGTTCCTTTCGGACAATACGAATGGAACGTAATGCCATTTGGTCTGAAGAATGCTCCTTCGGAGTTTCAGAAGATTATGAATGACATTTTCAATAAGTACCAAGATTTCACGATAGTCTATATCGATGACGTCTTAGTATTTTCAGAAAATATTGAAAAACATATTAAACATATTAATATGTTTATTAATATTATAAAAAATAATGGACTTGTGGTCTCCGAACCTAAAGTCAAATTATTCCAGACCAGTATCAGATTCTTAGGATTCGATATTGATCAAGGCACAATCAAACCTATCCAAAGATCACTAGACTTTGTTGATAAGTTTCCCAATAAAATTCAAGATAAGAAGCAGCTACAACGCTTCCTTGGATGCGTAAATTATATTGGCGACTTTATTAAAGACGTCTGTATAATTTGTCTGCCATTATATGACAGACTCAAAAAGAAACCGACTGCGTGGACGACCGAGCACTCCCAAGCGGTTAAATCAATCAAATCCTTAGCTAAAGGCATCCCATGCCTAACTCTAGTGGATGAGAAAGCAAAATTAATCGTCGAAACTGATGCCTCTGACAAAGGTTATGACGGTTGTCTTAAACAAAAAGTTAACGGCAAGGAAGCCCTTATACGTTTTCATTCTGGCATTTGGAATAGTACACAGAAGAACTATTCCACCGTCAAGAAAGAGGTTCTAGCAATAGTCCTCTGCATTCAGAAATTCCAAGGAGATCTCATCAATAAAGATTTTCTTGTAAGAACTGACTCAAAAGCCAGTAAATTCATCTTTGAAAAAGATGTAAAGAATCTGGTCTCAAAGCAAATCTTTGCAAGATGGAAGGGAATCCTATCTTGCTTCGATTTCACAATTGTGCCTATAAAAGGGACTGATAATTGCCTTGCAGATTATCTATCGAGAGAACATATTTTAAAAAATTCTCTCCCTAAAACTGCAAACGCTCTTAATGAGGCCGATCTCAGGCCAAAGGCCACCAGGGAGGCCTCCACCTCTCAATCCAAACGGACAATCTAATCAGATTATTCCATCTCAATCAGCAAGCTCTTCAAAGGGTAAACGCCCAATTTCTCAATCGTCTGCTCCTTCTCCTATGAGGATAGATCATTACGCCATGGATCTCGACTTTCAAACGGTCTCCAGGTGTAGACAAGGTTCCTCCTCTAGGAATCTAACAATCGGATCACGATCTGATCCTTCAACTACTTTGCTTCGTCCTTCTTCTTCTACGACGACAAAGTTCAAACAAACAACCTATGCCCGTATGGTTAAGCTGGCAGTCTTCTTGCCCAGGCCACCGGTTACAGGTTATTTAACCAAAACAATTCTGGAAGACATAATCGTCGAACCAGAATTCGAAGGTCCTTCTGTTCAAGATATCTCTTCCCAGGTTTATCCTAAAGGGTTCAATTATCTTCCAGTGGATATCTTAAAGACAAGACAATTCTACGAGTTCATTTTAGTAGATACAATTTTTGCTGAAATAACTCATGTCTCGAACAGAAATAATTCGGACAGAATTGTTTATTCAAAGTTAAAGATCTTCAGAGTTCTAACACCTTCCCACTGGCCACAAGGGATGTTAGTTCCCAGGAGATTTTCAAAGCCTTTTAGGCCCCAATCATACACATACTATGACTACCTTGAAGCTTGGTATAAGGTATTCTGGTATGAATCAACTAACCACTCTTGGTTTGTTACTTTTTGTAAGAAGTCTTACAAAAATAACTTCCCAAATTGGTTCCAAAAATGGTGAAGCTATTTTGGATTGTCACTTGAGACCTTCCCGGTATCAGTCCAAGAAGTTTATCATCAATTTTTAATCAGTGTCTATTCTTCTGCAATATCTCCGATGTTTAGATTCTCTTTATATTTTCAAGTTCCCTGGATTTTTTGCTGGAGCCATTAGCTAACTTCCAGAGCAAAGTTTAAGATCCTTGGAAAGATCTTAAAAATCAAATGGTGGGAAAAATTCGATCATACCCATCTCAATAAGAATCAATTGGAAAATTGGTTCAAACAAAATCCACATCTTTTGAGAGAAGAAGAAGATCGATTCCTTCTCTCAAAGAACTCAATAATGACCTCTCTAGCTGGAGCTAAGTCTGATGCAAATCTCCAGGCGGTCATCGAAACAGTCATCCATACAATTTCAGATGACAACAAAGAAGAAGATAAAGAAGAAGATGAAGGCATCTCTTCTAATTCTTCCATCAATGATATCGAGCTGGATTATGATCCCTATTTGGATTCCCAACCAGGATGAAGAATAGGTTATTATTGTAAAAAAAAAACTAATTTATTGAAACGTAACGTATACTTACAAAATGTTGAAAATGAACATTGTAGTTAAATAAATTAACGCAAATTATTTTACAAAAACTGGAATAATTTGGTAAATTAAATATACGAAATTTGTGTTATCAGATTAGAATATAAATTTTTTTTGAAAAAAAAAAATTATTTGCACCTAACGACTACTTAAAAAAGATTGAAAAGGAACATCGTATTTAAAGAAATTAAGAATTTTTCTTTTTTACGAAAACTAGGACAATTTGGTAAATTAAATATACAAAATTCGTGTAATGGATTTAGAATATGATTTTAAAAAAAAGTATTTGCACAACGGTTGAAAATGAACATTGTATTTAAATAAATTAAGGCAATTTTTTTACGAAAACTAGGACAATTTGATAAATTAAATATATGAAATTCGTGTATTGGATTTAAAATATGAATTTTTTAAAAAAAATAAAATTTATTCGCACGTAACGATTACTCAAAAAATGTTGAAAATTAACATCGTATATAAAGAAATTTAGGTAAATTATTATACGAAAACTAAGATAATTGGGTAAATTAAGTATAGAAATTTGTGTATTAGATTTATAATATAAATTAAACAAAGAAATCATAACACTACCTACATAACCCTTTCCCCAAATATATCTTATCATAACACTATCATAACCCTACCCACATAACCCTTCCCCAAACACATTATCATAATCCTAGGTTTATTATAACACTAGGTTTGTCGTAACCCTAACCTCCATAACTCAACTCTTCCCCCAAACACACCCTAAAGTTTTATTATCTATTAGAAATAACGTAACCTCATTAATTTAAGGTTAATTTTCATAAATATAACCAAACTAAATAATATTTACCGATCGAGTAACAAAAAAAAATAATGGCACGTGTAACAAAAAAAATGTCAATGAAGCCGATAAAATATTTTCTTAATTTCTAGATTTGCCCTCCAATATTGAGGACGATTCGTTACTCTTTTTCTTCTTCATTCTTTATGATTTCTTCTCTTTCAGATTTCTTCATCTCCTCTTCTAGATATTTTTTCTTGTATTTTAAAATGATTTATTATTCTGTTTAAATCTCTTATTTTATCCTTCATCATTTTTGACAAGATTCGTTTAAGTTATTTCACGATTGTTTCAATATTTTTCTTCATTGTCATGCTCTACCTTGAACGCTTCCCTAAACATGTCAAGTGGTTTGCAACGTGACTAGATTCTTTGAACTTAAAACAATTATAAGATTCAAAACCTAACATAAGCAGCAGAACTACAACAACTTCAACAACACAAACCACTTCTTATCTCATAAATCATGTGTTCTACAAATTATACTTTACATAGAACTATAATAATTAAACTTAAACGCCCTCAACAGCTTCCAAACTTTAAATGCTTTGTCTGTTCGCCTTGCTTTCTTAACCTGCTCTCAACACCTAATATCCTAGGAAGGAAAACTTAACAAGTGTGTCAAATATTTAGCGAGTGATTTTTCAAAGAAAAAGAGAAGTTTTTCAAAGCTATTTCTTTATAATTGAATCGTGTTATATTATGCATGATTGAAAGCATGTTGTCGTTTATGATTGTTTATGTTGAGCATTGATTTGTAAAGCATGTTTTATGAAGGTGAAGTTATGAATTCCAAAATATGTGATGTGTTGTATGCAAGTAAAACATTAGTCTTATGCTTTCCTTAAGCTAGCTACTATGTGCACGTAACGAATCAAGGCAACCGTGAGGTAAGAGGACCACATGACGGTCAAAAGCTAGCTAATGCCTTGAAATAAGCGTATTGAGCTTAAGGGTCTGAGCAACAGAAAATGAACCAAAAATTTCTCTAAGGGATGTTGTTGATGAAAATGTCATCATAGTAGTCTATGCGTGGGAATGGTTCATGTTCTTGGTGGAAAGGAATAAGTAGAGACTAATGTATGTTTTATGTGATTTATGAAATGAGGTATTGTGCCTGTGTTTATGAAATGAAAATGATTTATTTTGGCCAAAATTGGACATAGAGAAGCAAGTCTAAGGAGATCACAGGCCATCTCAAGGATGATTTCAACCAAGATTAAAGACCAAAAAAGGAAATTTAAGAGCTCTCGGGTAATTTCAAAGTTGTGTTTGGTCGAGACTAGAGATAGAGAATGTTTTGTTCAGGTACTCGAAGTGATCTCAAGCCAATTTCAACTGATATCAATAAGAGTTAAGTGTTATGCGAGTTGGATTCTAGATGTATAGTCATGCAAAGACTTAAATTTTAACAAATGAGGGGTGTAAGTTCAGAATTAAGAGGTGAAAGGTGACTAGGTGATATGAATTTAGGTGTTACAAAGAGGTTATGCAAAAAGGTTCTATAAAATGGGAAGTTAGAGGTGTAAATTTCATAAATTTCTCATACCTTTTCGAAAGATTGTATTCTAAAAAAGTTCAGTTTAAGGTGTTAAGCTGTTGGAGAAAGGAAGAGTTTAAGCTGGGGGTGGAAACTTCAAGTTTGTGAGTGATTTTCAAAGTTGTTCAATGATTTTAAAACTTTCTTTCTAATTTATGTATTGTTATGTTACTGTTAATACTGTTAATCATGTGCAACTTTGTTAATTTTTATAAGAAAACTTGAATGATTTATATAGAAAGTTCCATAAGCTGAGTTTTATGTGATGAATGTATTGTATGCTTTGCTTGAGAATAAACCATTAGTCTTATTTCTATCAATGAGATAGCTAATTGTGTGCACATGATGAGTCAAGTCAACCATGGGGTGAGCATACCACATGATGGTATGAGACTAACCAATGTCGTTGGGTTAGTAGCTTGAGCAATGAGAAATGAATCAGTGAGATCTTAGGAGATGCCCGATGATGATGTGGTTATCACAGTAATCTATATGTGGGAATGATTCATATTCTTGGTGATGGAATGTGGAAGGCTAATGTGTGTTTTATGATTTACTGAATTAAGGCGAAGAAGCCTATTTATGAAAATAGTTTTAAGTATTGTATGTACAAAAAGGTTGGCAAACTATCACTCACTAAGTATTTTGCTATTTTTTAAAAATGCTCCTTAATATTTAGATATTAATTGTTAATTAGTTTAACAAATCATGTGGCTTTACAAATTTCTTTTGAATTTTTATTTGATAAGTTTTAAAATTGACAAAATTACCACTAAAAAGTTTTGATATTTTAATAATTAAATATATGGTCATTTTCAAATATAGTAAAATAAATTAAGAGATTTACAAACTGTAGCAAATTGTTGGATTCTATCAATGATAGAAACCTACCTTCTATCACTATCTATCAATGACACTTATATCTTTTTATAATTATTCTCCTTAAATATAATTAAATGACTGGAGAATTTTCAAAAATAGCAAATTTTACTATCACTATCTATCAATGACACCTATAGCAAATGATCGGAAAATTTTCAAAAATAGCAAAACTAGCAAATTTTCAAAAATAACAAATTTCATTGATATATAATAGTGATACAAGACTATCATTGATAAAATCCAAAATTTTGTTATAGCTTGTAAATATTTTAATTTACTTTATTTTTTAAAAAATGTCCCTTAAATGCCATTAATTTATTTTTATTTATTTGTTTGTAAAAATTAGTTAACCAATAAAATTTTAATTTTTTTATGACTTATATTTATGACATTAAATATGTGTAAGTGCGAAGGAATTTAATTTACATAAGAGTGGAGAAGTTTTTATTCACAAAATTTAAATCGAAAATGTAGTACTATTTAACTATATGTTTTAATTGTCTATAAATTAGTTCTCAATTTTTATTTTAATTTATAACATATGGTGGAATTAAGGTTAACAAAATATAGAGTTTCAATAGTTTTGCAAATAAAAAAGAGAAATTTTGATAAATATAACAAAACATCAAAATATTTATGACTCGTGTAACAAAATGAAAAAGCCCATGAAGCCGACCATTTTTTAAATATTTCCGGTTTGTCCTTCATTTCCATCTTCTTTCTTCTACAATTTTTCTTTTCCTTTCCATCGTCTTTTTCTCTTTTTCTTCTGCAGTTTTTCTTTTATTTTTTTAAAACTATTATTTAGTTGTTTAAGATCGTGTACCAAATATAAAAGATCTTGGTACACAATCTTGAACAAAAATCGTTGGATATTGGTACACGTTTAGATTTGGCTACGACCAAATCTAAAAAATATAAAAGATCTTGAGCTATAACAAAATCTAAAAAATGTAAAATATCTTGAAAAAAATTATTGGGATATTGGTACACGATTATTTAGATTTTGGAAAACAAATCTAAATGATCATGTAGCTAAATCTAAAGGATCGTGCACCAAAAAATCTTGAAAAAATCGTTAAGATTTGGATAAACGATTTTCTCTCAAGATTCTTTGTTACATGATCATGTAGCCAGATCTAAACGATTGTGTATCAAAAATTCTTGAAAAAATAGTTTAGATTTCGCTACCTCATCAAATCTAAATGATTGTAGCAAAGAATAACCAAATCTAAACGATCTTGGTATAAAATCGTGTATCAAATATATTACGCACGCGAGTGGCCAATTAATCATGTGTTGACTAGGACACTTTTGGTATTTTTCATTGTGGACGGCCTTTGGACTTTTTCCATTTTCGAAATTGTTCTATACAGTTTGAATATTTTGTTGGTTTATTATATTTTTGAAAAAAAAAACCAATAAAAAATGAGCATTCTTTTATATGTCATCTTAATTAATATTAACAATTTATTATTATATTTGGTTCGGTTGTGAGATAACAATGTTAATATCTGAGATAAATGAACTTATGAATGAGATAGGAGAGTGAAAGAAACTTGGGATTGAGAGAGAAATAGAAAAACATATCATGAATAAAGACATATATATATATATATTTAGAAATATGTGTTTTTCCAACGTTCTCACTTTTAATTAATTGAAAATAAAAAATTTTAAAAGGAAATTTCGAAGTCATCTATGAATAGGTGGTGGAGAAAAAAAATCAACAAAAATCGTAACTATGTGCATAACATATACATAATATCAACAATAATTATATATAATTATGTCCGCAACGTTAACGAACATATAAGAAAGAAACCAACAACATTGTTTCATACTTGAACATCTATATAATTAACCCTTGTACAAAGTTCAAGTTTGAGTAATTGACCACTGAGAAGAAAATCTTCTACATGAAATAACCATGCTAAGACAATAGGAGAGAAGAAATTTGTATTTTGAATAAAGAATGAAGAAAAAGCGATAAATATTACTTGGGTTAGGTCTAACCTAGAAATATCCATATTATATTGATATACAGTGAGCAAATAAAAAGTCTATTAGTTATAAACTTGAAAAAGATAAAAAGTTTAAAGTAAATGAAAAGTCATGCATATAATTATGAATTTGAAGAATATCAAAAATTTGATTAAAACATTATATTGAAGATATTCATGAGTGTGTGAGTTTAATGTTTTTAGTGGGGTTTAATATTTAGAAGTTATACTTTTGAATTGAATAGTGAATTGGTAAAGTTGGACAAATGACATAATTTTTCATTAAAGTAATAGTGAAAAGCTTTATAACAAAAGGAGCATAAATGGAAGAGAAAGTTTCTTCTCATCCATACTTTTATATATACTATAACTATAGATAGAAAAAAAAATGAAAATATTCACCCACCGTATAGAAAGATTTTAGAGATTTTTACATACAAAATCCACTTTGGGCCCTATATTTAAAAAATGTCCTTATGTTTGAAATTTTGCAATGAAGGATTTTAGAGATGGTTATAGATAGTTTTTGTCACGCCCCGCCTCAAAGGTTGTTTCTTGCAACCAAGTGAAGGCATGCCGCCTAGACTTTTATCGTGTACTTCTTGCGAGGTAACGCACTAAACCTCTAGTAAGCAGAACAACTTCTTTTTTTTTCACACAACTTAAACCACCCTACTTTCCTTTGCACAAGGAAGCAAAATACAACAACTTAAAACTTTTACTGATGTATCCTTGATACTGGATTCTATTTTACTTTGAATCCATTTACGCGATAGAAAAAGATAATACAATGGAATGAATACAAAACTTCTCTTTATTAACTTAACACTTTTACGTGAATGAAAGTTAGACTTTTCCTTACAACAAGACTTATCATAAAGTTAGGTCCTCTTCGCCTATCACAGCTTTTCCGACTATGGCACCTGGCTTGCTCACCTCATCATGTAGCAATGTCATTGGAATTTATGTCCTAAAACTCATATATTGTAAATATAATCCATTGACCATTATTAATAAAGTGTTATTATTATAATTTCAATAAATATTATTGATTATATCATTAGTTTTGTCTTAATAACCCAAATCCAATAAACTAACATCCTAAGCTATTTGATGAGTCTTAAACAGTATGGTAGAGACATACAGGAACCAATGTTCGAGATCAACTTAAACGATCTATAGTATAGGGATAAGGTTGGGTACCTTATCTTGGTAACACTATGAATATGACTCACTTTGTATTTGATACAAATGCAATGATCCAACGCGTTCGTATAGGTAATATACGAGTTAGGGTATCCAATGCAATGAGTTTGCATAAGACCGAACCATGAAATAGTAACCACTAAATGTAACTCCGTTAACTAGTTAGGTTTATATTTCATTAGGATAACCTAGGTAATTTAGTCTCAATCCTGAGTGTATTATGAACTTCTGTTTGCGAGAGATTGTCCTTTAATTCATATAGGTGAGAGTGGCCAGATTACCGACTCAATATGGTTATCATTTTGGGACAAGACTGAGTGAGAGCTGGAAACATAATTACACAAGATGAAATTCACTCATTCCTGACTTTAGGGTAAGCTGATGAGCATTTCATTAAATGGTGTCTCTAGGACTTGAACAAAAGGTTCTACCCTCTCTATGGCACAAGAGGGGTTTCTATTTATTGGTTGGACCATAAACAGTGTTCATTAGAGGAGGATTGGTATTTAAGGACTAAAAGTAACCTAGGGGTAAAATGGTAATTTGACCCAGCTGATGTTATGAACACTCGTGAAGGACTAACTTACTACTATTAGTCTATATCCGTGGACACAGAAATATCTACAGTGAGAAGAGTTTATCTGTGAGTCTTTAGTGGAGTATACACATAATTAACGAATATTGATTAATGTGGTTAATGAGTTTAGCCAATTAATTTCATATCGTTGTAGTTTCTGATTTGTAGGTCCATTAGGT
>JBBPDI010000009.1:16295033-16318880 GCA_037974545.1 Cucumis variabilis | reverse complement strand
TAAGGATAAGGAGGTGGTTGTAACACATGGTGTTTTGTTATTGCCTGAGTCTCACAGCCAGGCAGACATAATTATTTCGACATGAGAAACTTCACTGGAGAAGTCTATAAATAGAAAAACTTTCGAGCATTTTTGGAGCTACTTTTACCTTATGCTAACTTAAAAAAGAAGTGAAAGATTTTCAAAGATTTTGATAGATCCATCACGAGCTTGAATTCAGCAAGGAATTGCAAGAAAGTGCAAGGGACACTTGGTTAAGTAAGGCGAGGAAGTAAAGTGATTATGAGGGTTTCTTCTTAAAAATGCTTTCAAGTTAAAAGTATTTTAACTATGTTCTATATTCTTGAATTCTATGATCTTCTATAATCTCAAATTCTTAAAATGTAGTTTAGTTATAAGTGAATTGAAAATGAACTTAAATGTGGTGATGAGATAATCTTTTATACCCTATGCGATGAGATGCCCCATACTTGCTGTCTGTTCTAGTACGGGATGTCTTATCCTTACTGTGTGATTTGGGATAAGATGTCTTATTCTTGTTACGATGTGTGATCTGAGATAAGATGTCCTATTCTTGCTATGTTATCTGGAATAGGATGTCTTATACTTGCTTAGTGATCTAACATTGGAAGACGCGTTACGCGTGATAAAATTGATGGTTAATTTCTATTGTATTGAGATCACTCCACACAACCCTAACTCAGCAAAAGAGTGTGGTAAGTACTTGAGCTGAGAAAAGGGTACAAAGATGTAATGAAACACGTAAAATGATTATGTGAGACAATCTATTTGATACATTATACGAGATAAATTTTTCTACAATATGTGTTGTTATGACTGAATTGAAAAAGATTTTCGCATGATTTATAAATGTTTGATTAATGAGATTTGGATTGTGCAAATCGCTTAACTTATTGAGATGATTTGATTTGAAGTCAATGCTTTATTATTGAAATGCATAACTATTTATATTGCATGGTTTGATGAAATGATTGCAACGCGTTATGGCAAAAATTGACCTGATAAATATATTGGTAAAAGACCTCGCTCACTAGACATTTTTTTTCAATCTTTCAAATTATCACACCTTGTTCTGCAAGCAAATCGAGACACGGTATGACTTTTAGCTTTTCAGATGCGTTTAATGCCCAAAGCTCAACTTTAAGTCCTTAAGCTTTGCTTAATCACTTGATAATTTCACACTTAAACTAAAAAATAATAATTTAGGCCATGAAACACAACTTAACACAACAGTATAAGAGAAATCATCCTTAAAAAAACAATAATAATACTTAACTTAAATAAAATGACTAACAACTTCTCTTTGGTTAGCAGTCTCTCAACCTTTTTTACTTTGGCCTTATCGCATTATCACCTGAAGAGTGAAAACTTAAAAAGTAAATCAAAAGACTTATTAAGGACATTTTAAGAAAATCTTTTCGAAATATATTTCATAAACATCTTCTTTTCACATGAAATCACGTAAACACATCATATTATAGAACATTCAGTCTCAAACAATCATTTCTCCAAAAACATGAATCATTTCCTACACCAAAACTCGTCATCTCATGTTTAGACCGTTGTGATGCCCTTTTCATCAACAACATCCGAGAACTTTTTAATTAATTTCTTTATGCTCAGGCCACTAAGCACAATAAACACCTTTTATGCATTGGCCAGCTTCACTCTACCATGCAGTCCTTTTCTACATAGTTGCCTTTACACTTATGTACACATAACATTTAGCTCATTGATGGAAGAAGACATAAGTTTAAGCATAGTTTTACATTCATAATACATTCTTTATACATAACATAAAACATCATTTAGAATCCCTTTAAGACATTCATATATAAAACACAATTTCAAATCATTAGAAACTTTTAAAGAAAGCTTTTCATGTAATCAAACACATTTGAAAGAAAACACTCACAACAACTTGGTTTTCCTTAACATAGAATGCCTAGCTTCACTTCTTCTTCTTCTTCTTCTCGCCTAGGACCAACTTCAGCACTTAGCTTCCTTTCTAATTTCCAATAGTAAAACTCTCCTAATAATCTGACTTCATCCCTTATTTATACTAATTCCAAAACATATTAGTCATCTTTAAATTCTTAATAATTTGCTAGCTTCTACTCTTAGTGGCACATGTGTAAGTTTCTTATTTATCTTAAACATGTTTATCTCTTAATCTTACACATAACCCCTGTCAAATAAAGATTAAACATATTCCTAGCCTAATTTCATCTCGTGAAGAACTCCAAATGCCTAATGTTTCTTAAACATGAAATATCTTATTGTGTCATCTCATTTCCTCGTGAACTAGCTCAAACACCAGATTCTTATCGCATCTTTCCCTTTAAAACACCTTCTTTAACCTCTTAGTAAAATTTTGTCCTCTTTACTTATGTATAGGTCTAACACAAATGTTTCTTTTATTCCTACCCCCTAGGTAGTGACATCCAACTTTTGACTTTTCGTCTTGATCGCCTAACGTGCCATACATCAATCGCATTATCTTGGTAGTGACCACTGTCAACCTGTATAGGGTGGAATGTTGTGTTTAGAATTATATATTTTTAGTTTAGAGAAACTCTTGTACTTGTCATAAATATACCCTTTGTCAAATATCTATGAACTTTGGTTAAAGTTCTCATATCTAGCACTGAATTGGTGTTATGTTTATTCTGTTTACTAGGTGTTCTGTGTACTATCTCAGTGAGAGATTTGCATTGAATGTGTAAGTAGTCACATCTTCTCTTAGTCACACAAATGGACTTTTAAGGCTAGGCGTGACATTAGCACATAGTGATTGATCATGAACTCAACAAATCTCTATGGTTATTGTTGTAATTAACATATAGTTAATTATCAAATAAAAAATATATTTGACTATTAACACACAATGATGGGCTGATGAATTTATTAATGTGAGTTACCTAGATCTTCACCAGAATCCAATTAGGAAAGATATATTTGATTTCACAAAAATTGAGTCATATTGCATGCTTATTATGGGTTAGATCACAATTTGAATTCAAGAGGATTATTTGGCCCAGAAAGATAATGTAATTAAATACAAATTGTAGAGAAATCAAGTAAATCAAGCAACCTCAATCAAGATTTGAATCAAGAATTAAAAATAGATCAAGAATTATAAAAAAAAATTCAATTCTTTATTTCTTTTAGATTTGTACATTGCATAAAAAAGATTGATAAAAAATTAATATAAGAAAATTGAGACTAAGAAATAATCAAGATATGAAGATACTAATTATTGAAGAAAGAAAGAAAATTACATGGAATCCAGTAAAAAAAAATTATCCCTCAAAAGAAATTCCCAACTTTAATCTCTTATCTCAAGTTTACTCCTTCATCAGAATTCAATAACAATTCAGAATTATTTGAGTGAAAATAGGACAGAAAAGAGAGGGAGAATTCTGGAAAAGATGAATTGGAGAGTATTTTTTGTGTAATTTTGACTTGAATTGAAGAAATGATCGTGAATTGATCAAAACTTAGAGGAAATTAGGGTGTATATAGAAAATAAATGGTAGTTAATTTTCGAATAGTTGCAAAAGAATCAAGAAATTGCCACTGAATTTTTTTTCAAAAGAAATAATAACTTTCAGACGCTAAGGTTTGAACGCTTGATGTCTGAGAGTTGTGCACGAAGAGATGGCGATTCATGGCAGGATGCAATTTGCTGAGGTAGACATGTAGGGATTGCTTCAAATAATTTAAGTATTTTTCAGTTGGATGAGTTTCGAAGCCATGACCTCGGAGTTAAGCGCATGAGTGAGATGATGACACATGTCACAAAGCTTTCAAAATATTTACCACATTGCCATTGATCTTCAAATAACCAGTTCTTTCTCATCCAGACTCTGTTTTAGGGGGGTTTTGTTGCGTTGGATTTGTAACGGAGTCTACTTTCATATCCTGCACAAAATAACAAAATAATAAATATATGTATGCTATAGATTGATAATAGAATTATTATTAAGGGATCAAAAATTGCCCCAACAATATCATTTGCAATTAAATAACATTAGATATTAAATTTAATAACAATCAGATGGTAATTCGGTATCATTAAAAATGAACATCAAATAACAATAAGATAGTAATCGTACAACAATCAAATAGCAATTGACATCATTGATAATTAGTGGTAATTAGATGACAATCTGGTAACAATTAGATAGTAATCAAATACAATTCTACGTTTTTAACTATGGGGGCATTTTTGTCATCCAACAGTTTAAATTGAGCTAGATTTGGTAATTTGTCATTTATGAAAATGTTAAATCTTGGATCAGACATAATGTTTATTTTATGTTCTGTCATGAGTGCTGAAAAAAACGATACTGTTAAATATCCTTTAGATATGCCACATGCATTTAACTACAGGTTTAACTAAAGGCAGACAGAAATGCACAACACTTTGGTAACCCAGTTTGGCAAATGTGCCTACGTCTCGGGAGCCTCTTTGCTCAGATCAGGATTATTATTAAGATTCATCATTAGTAACATGTCTCACTACTTACATAAACAATAGTTATCACAATAACTAAAACAAACTTCAGGCTCTCCCTGAATATAACCAAAATTTTGTTGAAGATAATTTCAGGCTCCCTCTGAATTAGTGAATTGATGCCTCAACTCAATATCCTTCGTGAATATTCTTTCTCTTCTCAATAAGCACTACAATCCACAGGAACTCCATAGTCAACAATACTAAATCATCATAAGAGAATCACCTTTTTTTCAAGCTTTCACAACTTGCTTGGACGCTTCAATACTTTTCAAAAACACGAATCACTTTTTCGTCAACCTCAATCATCGTCAAGATACCCGTATATATTCTCTCCAAGAATCTCTCTCAACGAGATCACAGATTCCTTATTAATAGAAAACAACCTTAACCAAAAACTCCCTATATATTAGAAAGATTTGGATATTTAAAAAGTAGGTTGAAAAAGAATTATTTAATTGACAAAAAAAAACAAAGAATTATTTTTATGATCCATGCATCAACATTATCATTGATACACATAGAGAACAAAACACACAAACCAATAAAACAAACCATCCATATTCATACATAGATAGTCCCAACACCAATGAAGACAACGGAGGCCCAACAAAAAAAAACACAATAGTAACCCAATAGCCCCAAAAAAAACCATGGCCCAATACTCAAATTGTCCATACAACTCCCCCTTTGATAAAAAAAAGAATGATCATAGACTAAGAAACATCCGGGTGAGGTGAGGGCACCGTTTGCAGATAGCAAATCATGGCATCAATCTCAATTTTGCGCTCTTTCAAAAGAGAAATGAAAGAGCCCAATGTCCGAGACTCAGCCACAAGAGACACCAAGACGAGAGCAACATCAGAACTCGACATCCCAAAACTCACTAATGGACCAGGAGTATCAGAGAAAGGATTAGCTAGACGAAAGGGACACCCAGTGAATTCAGTGTCAGCCACATGAAATCCTTGAAACAGCTTATAACTCAGGGAGAGTGTATGTGAACGAGGACCAAGGGCATCCAAAGCTCCTAAACTATCAAGTTGTAGATGTAGAATATGAAAAGAACCGGGGTAAAGCAATAGGAATCTTTATACCGAACGTGCCAATATACCAAAGAAGCTGATTATATATAAACATCCCGACATCAACAACAGCCCCTGTGCCAATCTGAAATAGAAACGTGGCTAATGGAACAGAGACACTAGAGGCATGAGAAGAGGGAAACCAGTTAGCAATTCCAACCTATGCAAGATTATATATTTCACACTTAAGGAAGCAACAGGGATTCCGAAAACAGGCCATACCGAAAGAGAACCTCCTATGAAGACAGAAGTCAGGGTAGCAGTAGGAGGATTAAGCTGCACAGATTCCTCAAAGGAAGAGAGATCAAGGAATCGGTTGATCAAAGACAAAGATAGCACAAGCTGACGACCACGAACATGGACCGCTTGATAATCAATACTACTTGATCATCAAAATCAAAAAGAAGATTTGTAATAACTTCCCTGATCAGCTGAGGATAAAAAGGTCCTACATTCAGAATGGTGCGAGAGAGACTAGCCCGATTAACCAACTCCATGACAGCCACACACGACTGGTGTTGATCAGACACATTAACTTCATCTGCCAAACGATGTTGCACTACATACTTCCATCGCTGTGCATTTTCTTCATGATGAAAAGAAATGACATCAATGGAAACGGAGGGAACATTACGTGGAAGACGTTGACGACCAATCTTAATGGTAACCCTGGGTGGTTCAGGCACTTTAGACAGATGAGGCGAGGGCACTGAATCTGCTGGAGAAGTAGGAGAAGGCACAGACTGTTCCATGTCAGGAATAGGTTCAAGTGCACAAGTCGGTGCAGGAGAAGGAGGAGGACAACCGTGAGTTGATGTAGATGAAGAGGAATGAAGATTGGAAGCATACGGCGATGAGCTCTCAAAGGAACCTGACATGTGAGGAGGGGAATGCGAAGTCATAGGGGTTTTACCTTTAGATGATGCCAAATCGGGGCCTAGAGCCGGAGATTGCTCCACATGTGAAGTTGGTCGAAACTTAGCACGCAACAATTCATCCAGAGGAACTGCATCTTGAGAGACAGAATCATGACGAACTTGAAGCCATGGCCACAGGTTCATCATGATGGGATGAGGAGCTGTCAGAATTAATGGTGAGAGGGATTTTACCCTTATCCACAAGCCGAGCATATGGCTGATGGCCAACACGCTTTTCATCCTTGCACCTCACATCCGAACACCGCTTCTTGGTACAGATAATGATCTCTCAAAGAGGAGCAGAGACTTTCTCATAATACCCATGCCTTGTATTCACCATAGTTGTGTAAAGATCACGAAACCGCAAAACAACAGCTGGTCAGAGAAACAAGAAAACCAGTCTTAAGAAGCAAGAACGACGCTGATTAAAATGATGCAAACACCCTTTGTTTCACAGATGAAAGACGACGATGATCTCCCACCCAATTCACCAACAAATAACAAACAACGCATGGAGAATTAAATTTGTTGGGCCAGACTTCATTTGGGCCATATCTATTTCAACTGCCCTGGGCCCAACCCAAAACACACTTCATTTGGACAACCGGCACATACCCAGTTCAGCCTTTAAGTATTCAAAAGAATTGGTATCAAGAGGCTTGGTGAATATATCAGCCAACTGAAAATCGGACCGCATATACTGCAGAGTTATAATTTTCTCTTCCACCAGATCACGAATGAAATGATGTCGGACATCAATATATTTAGTATGACTATGCTGAATCGGGTTTTTGGAAATATTAATGGCACTCATATTATCACAGTAGAGAACCATAGTGTCTTGTGAGAAACCATTTTCCCATAACATTTGCTTCATCCAAATTAGTTGAAAGCAAGCACTGCCAACCGCTATGTATTCAGCCTCAGCTATCGAAAGAGAAACTGAATTTTGCTTTTTTCTAAACCATGAAATCAGGTTATTTCCCAGGAAGAAACACCCTCTGGATGTGGACTTTCTGTCATCTACACATCCAGCCCAATCAACATTGCAATATCCAACAAGAGATGAATTTGTATCAAATGAATAAAACAGTCCATAATCAGATGTACCACAAATATACTTTATGATTCGTTTAGCAGCTTGCATATGAGAGTGTCGAGAAGAAGCCTGAAACGAGCACACATACCTATGACATAGGCAATATCGGGACGGCTAGCTGTAAGATATGGTAAACTCCAAATAATACTCTTGTATATCTTCTGATCAACAACATTCGTTCACAATTTTTGGTAAGTTTTACATGTGTTGCTGCTGGAGTGAGTTTGGAATGAGAGTTCTTAAGCCCAAACTTTTTAATCATAGTCTGAGCATATTTAGCTTGAGAAACGAAGATGCCATTCGTATCTTGTTTGATTTTCAAACCAAGAAAAAATGATAACTTCCCAACCATACTCATTTCAAATTCTGATTTCATGACAGAGACAAAGCTATTTACACTCTCATCAGGAAACCCCTCAAAGATAATCTCATCCACATATATTTGGGCTACAATGATATCTTGATCATGATGATTTATAAAGAGAGTTCTGTCTGATCCTCCATGAACATACCCAAGGCTTAGTAAATACTCTGTAAGCTTTTCATACCAAGCTCGAGGGGCCTGTTTTGGGCCATATAGCGCTTTATTCAATACACATGATGAGGAAACTCTGGATCAATAAAGCCTTTGGGTTGGACAACATATACTTCTTCATTTAAATACCCATTTAAGATACGCTCTTGACGTCCATTTGGTATAATTTAATCTTCTAAACACATGCAATGCTAAGCAAGAAGCGTATGGCTTCGAGTCTAGCAATAGGAGCAAAAGTTTCGTCAAAATCAACTCCTTCAATCTGTGTATATCCTTGAGCCACTAATCGGGCCTTGTTACAAGTAATGAGCCCATTCTCATCTGTGTTATTCTTAAAGATCCATTTTATTCCAATGACATTCACATTTGATGGCTTGGGAACTAATCTCCATACATTAAGACGTTAAAATTGAAGAAGCTCTTCTTGCATAGCACCAATCCAAAACTCATCTTCAAGAGCTTCAGTTACCGACCCTGGTTCAATAGAAGACGTATAACATACGTTTGCAATTAACTTTGCATAATCAATTCGATCCTTCTTCCTGGTAGTTACTCCACTTCGAACATCCCTAATGATACCACTGGCCGGATGATTCTTTACCACATGAGAGGATGGACCTATCTATTGAGCTAAGGACTCATCAGGGAGACTGGAGTCAGTTGCATCGACAGATCCATCAGTCGTAACAATACTACCAGCATCTGTATTATCTGAAGAGTTGATTTGCTCATTATCTGTATTACGGATCTTGTTTGGGTGTTAAATACTCGATATGCTCGACTGTTTAACGAATACCCCAAAAATATCCCTTTGTTTGATTTGACTTCAAGCTTACTATGGTACTCTCTATCAACGAGAATGTCACATATACTCCCAAAGATATGGAAGTACTTTACATTCGGTTTTCTGGCCTTCCACAATTCATACAATGTTACTGTGGTTCCTGTGCAGATTGTCACTCTATTGTGAATGTGACACGCTGTATGCATTGCTTCATCCCAGAAACTCAAAGGAAGGTCTTTGGCGTGCAACATCACTCGAACCATTTCTTGAAGCGTTCGATTTTTCATTTCAACAATCCCATTCTGTTGAGGAGTTAACGGACCTGGATATTCATGACTAATGCCTTCGCTTTCACAGAACGAATCCATCTCAGAATTTTCAAATTCTTTGCCATGATCACTGCGGAGTCTTATGAGTTTAGCCCTTGCTCACGTTGCAAATTTCGGCACAGTCTTATGAAGATTTTTGGTGTTTTAGATTTGTTTTTCAAGAACCTAACCCAAGTGAACCGAGAGTAATCATCTACACAGACTAGGACATACCTCTTTTTTCCTAGATTTTCAGTTTGCATTGGTCCCAGGAGATCCACATGTAGAAGCTCAAGAACCCTGTTAGTGTAACACTCTATGCCACTTTTATGTGAAACCCGGGTCTGTTTTCCTTGATGGCAATCACCACAGAACAACTATCCTTTAACATTCTGGAAGGTCTATGATAGCATCATGTTTAAAAACCTTATCAAGAGAACTTAAACTAACATGACCCAACTTCTTGTGCCACAACTGAGTTTGTTCATCTCTTGAAATTTGACACACTTGAGGTTGATTAGAATACCAGTGGTAACAGTTATCTTTTTGTCTGATAGCTCTCATGACTTCGTTGCAGTGTTCATCTGTTACAATGCAAATTTTTTTGCTAAAATTTACAGAATAACCATGATCACACAATTGGCTTATACTGATAAGATTTACAGTGAGGCCTTTAACATAACGAACATCGCTTAAACTAGGAAGATGTTGTCTGACAACATCGCCCTTAGCTAGAATTCTTCCCTTGGCACCATCCCCAAATGTCACGTGTTCAAAGGAGCAATCAACAGAGTTGGTGAAGTATGAGCGATTCCCCGTCATATGTCTGGAACATCCACTATCAAAAAACCAGTCCTCTCGAGATACTTGAACTGATGTGAAGGCTATGTTACTCTTCTGTGACTGTTGTTTGATTCTTCAAACCTTTTTGGTCGTTTGTCTCCTTTGATTCCCATAGACTGACTTCTGAGCTTTTTTCCTATTATTAACACTCAAAGTTATCCTACATTCATATCTGTCTTTGTTTAACATTATATAGCAAAATGGTTTAATATGCCATTTCTTGTCACAAAAAAGACATACCCATGTTTTTAAAGGTGAACAACGCCTACTGACCTTTTGAGAACCCTACATCTTTCTGGTTATATCTTTACTAGCTGGAACAAACACAGTCTTATTGTCTTGTTTCTCCTGATTTACTGAAGCATTGTAGCTTAGGCCTTCCCTACTCGAGCCAGTTTTTCCTAGAGACAGTATTTGATCGAGACATCCAGTACAAGAATTTAACATTTTTATAGATTTTTCCAGTTGTTCATGATTCGTTTAGGATTCTTTTAGTTTTAGCTTCAGAGTCGAGATCACTGACAGAAGTCTCTCATTCTTAATCATTAATTCTTGAATCTTTTCTTTTTTAATGGCCCTAGCCATAGTATCCTCTTTCCACAACGATTTCATTTTTTTGTATGACATGTTTTCTGTAGGAGAGTGATTTACATCAGCATCTGTCAGTGATTTAACAAACAAATTTACATCACTGACAGAAGTCTCTCATACTTGGTTTATTGGCTGTATAGAGATTAAAATTTAATATTTAAAAAGTACATAGACTAACACTGAGTAAGATCCAATATTCCAAAGTAAAAGAAATCAAGAGAAAAATTATTGTAAATGATTTTATTTTTTTAGTCAGTTCTGTTATTATTTTTTGTAAGTTGAAAACTATAATTACACTGACATTAGTAAAATATAATTGATAATCTCTAGCGATAGCGGTAGGTAAATAACATGAGAATATAATAGTGTTTGTTATATATATAGGATAAAAAACAAGAAAATAGACTTGTTCGTCCTTTTTTTTGGAATGGCCACAAACTCTACAAATATAAAATAAAAATCTAGTCAAAATATATGTAAATAATTTAGAAAAAATGAATTTAACAAAAATAAATAATATACCTGTAGTGTGAAAATATAGCCTAGAGATTTTCATAGAAGTGGAGATTTTCCATATGTTCAAGTTTCCATATGTTCAAGTTTAAAATCTTACTTTTGTTTAGAATACCAAAAGATTTTAACGAAATTCTATAAGAATTATTCACATTATTATTTATTGTATTTATTAATGAAGTATTTATTTTGTCAAGTTATATCAATACTCTACTATTATTTATTCCTTGAAATTTTGAATTTTAAGGAATTTTTTTAATATTATTATTTGTATGTTTTTTTTAATTATACAAAAAATACACTCTTGAAAATTGATATTTTTTAAAAGGAGGTTTTAATTTTGTTTAGAACATCCCAATAGATTTTAATGAAAATCTAAAAGAAGTATTAACATTATCTCATGTTTGTTAACTTATTTTGTCAACTATTCAAATATTCCTAAAATTCATTTTTTTAAAATTAGTAGAATTTAATTTTTAAGAAAAAATAACTTAAAAATTATATGAAAAAATTTAAGAAAGAAGACAAAATTTATATGAAAAATATATTTAAAAAAGAAAAAAAAAGCAATGGGAATGGGGATAAACATGTATACGAATAATTGAAAAAAAATAATAAAATTTATATGAAAAGAAAAATAAAAATGAAAAAAAGCATTCGGCGAGTCTTCAAGACTCAGCCTAAGAAGAGGAGAAAAAGAAGAGGTTGAGAAAAAGGAGGAATTGGGCGAGTCTTCAGGAGAGAGAAAAAAAAGTTACTACATTTTGGTAAATAGTTTTGAAACTGCAGTATTTTGGTAAATACTTTTAGAAATAACAATATTTTAGTCATTAATACAATTTGTCAACCCATTTTCCATTTTCAAAGAAAAGAAATTAATTGGAACTCTAAACCACCTAGATAAATACAAAAGTTTCGTGTAGATAAGACTATCTTTTTTGTCCTCTAGACTATTTTTTTTTTCCTTGGGTTTTTGGGAGAAGGAAAGGAAAAAGGGGGAGGGAAAGGAATAGGGGGAACGGGTTTCCTCAACCCTTCCTTATTTATAATTAATTTATTTAAGTTTAAATACTATTTAATCCTTTTTTATTTATAATTTCTATACTTATGAGTGTTGAGCAAGAAATTTTGGCCAATTAAATTCTACCACGTCATAACAGCAAAATTGTGATATTCATAATTTAATTGGGTTTGGATAGTAAAGTTTTCTATATCCAACCCAATTCAAGCCCCCGATATAAATTGGGCCAAAAAGGATAATAGGCCCAAGTCCAAGTCTAACAGGTAAATGGGCCCAAGCCCAACAAACAGATGACTCCAAGCCCAACAAGTCCACCTAAAGCCCATAGAAACTCTCTATAAATAGAGATATTCTCATTCATTTTAGAGATCTTTGGTTGAAGGAAGAACTGAAGCTCTGAAAACTTGAAGACTCAAGTTCAAGACGTGCAACTTCTTATCAACTTCGAGATCAATATCTTCTGAAATATTGAAAACTAGAAATATCAAACTGTCCTTGGATTCCAGAAGTTCGAAGCTCAAATAGAGTTGCGACTACAACTTCCTGAAGACCGAAGATCAAGAAATTCTAAGTTTTAACTTGTATCAGAGAGACAACATTAAAGGAGTAAATACTAGAGATTGTATCCACAATATTCATCAATATACAAAGTTAAATTTCACGAAATATATTTCTCCAAAAATCTCATGTGAACAGTTTGACACGTCCAGTGAGACCGTCTCTATCTTTCATCTCATTCTCTTTTTGAAAAACATCTCTAAAAAAATCATGATATCTTAAGGCAACACTTTTAAAGCTTCAAGTGACATCGGCAAGCAGCCAAATACTCGTAGCCGCTCAAGGAAAACTCAATCATCTGAGGAAATGTCATCCTTTGAGATTGCAAAGAACATTTGGGAACAAATGCACCAAAAGGTGAAATTGTAATAAAAGAAAATATTATGATTGACGAACACAACTCGTCCTCTGAACGCCCAAATGAGGAGATGTCTCATCACTACTACAAAAAAAATCTACTTTACTTCACACTAGGTACTTTTACATACTTGACGTTTTATTAAAAAAACATCAAGTATTGACAATTTTAAAGAAAAAACGTCAAGTATAGTTTCAAAAAACAAGAGTTTTCACGGAATTTTATGAACTATTTTAAGTTAGCTTTTACTTAACGTTTTTTCGCGTCAAGTATAAGGGAGATTTTACTTGACATTTTATTCGGGTCAAGTATAGCGAACTTTTACTTGACGCGAACAAAATGTCAAGTATAGTTTGAAAAAAGCAAAATTTTTACAATTTTTTTAAATTATTTTACGTTATCTTTTACTTGACGCTTTTTTCAACGTCAATTAATGTTTTCAAAGAACAGAACAATAAACAAACTAAAGATTTTAGAATTAGTGCAGTGACGATGGTGAGGAAGATTGAAAATTCAACTCACAGCACAAATTTGTTACTCTATCATTCATTATAGAAACTATTGGCCCCAACATATTGTATTTTCCTCCACAGTTTGTTTTATCACAATTTATGACTTTGCTGTGAACACACCATCCAACTTGAGAATGTAACAATAAGTTAAGGCATGGATAATTCCCTTTAAGGAATGGTAGAATAACAATCAAACAACTCAAATTTATTGTGTTTCACAAAATAGCAATCACAAAAAACAAATTTTAGCAAAATAAAACACAAATGGGAGAAAAGAGAGGGAAGTTTACTAACAAGAAATAAGAAGCATGAATGGAGAATGAGACGGGCGACCTATAGCTTCGAACGACGAACGGAGGAAGATTGCAAACTTAGAAGGCGAACGACGAAAGATTTATAGCTTCGAACGGCAATGACGGAGGATTTATAGTTTTCAAACGACGAACGACAAAGTGGGTGAAGTGCCGAACAAAAAAGCAGAAGACGTTCGACAACGAATGCAATGGGTTTGACGACGGTGCCAATCTCTTCGACGATAGTGGCTAGGAGTCAACGACGAAGGCAGTGGGTTCAACAGCAGTGGCTAGAGATCGATAGTGAAGGCTTGGGCACTAATGACGGCTGGGTTTGCAAAGAGTGGAAAACAATTTCACCGTGGTTTTAGAGAGAATACTTTTTAGATAATATTTTTTTATTTAATTTTAATTAGTTGAGGGAGGGAATTCACAACTTTTGGATTTTTTCCATTTAGAACTATTTTTAATAAGGTTTTTATTTAATTTTAATTGCGTGAGGGAGTGAATTCTAACATTTTGGGTTTTTTTTCATTTGAAACTTTTTTTAATGATGCAAAAAATTTGTCGTCGACGCAGAGATTGTGTAAAAAAAATTAAAGTGTGTCAAGAAATACACCGTATTTTTATTTTTAACGACACAATTTACCTCATCTCACTCATTTTTTTTTTATTTTTAATGACACAGTGACTTGATTAGTAGTGTTGTTAAAACCATTTTCGTAGTAGTGAATATATGCAAATTTCAATTCCACAAAATACATTTCTTTGAAAATCTCGTGTGGACAATGAGTTTTGTTAATTTTAATATTTTTATTTAAAAAACATAGCTTGGTTTTAAGTTATGAATTTGGTACAATTAAATGAATTTAAAATTTTCATTTCTTCTTTTACTCTTGAATTAGGTAATTTATTGTGATTACACCGTTTGACCGGTAGTATTTTTTTTTTTTACTCCTGCATTACGAAAACTAGGATGGTTTTGTAAATTAAATATACAAAATTTTTATATTGGATTTAGAATATGATTTTTTAAAAAAATTAATAATTTACTTGCACATAACAATTACGTAAAAAAACTTCCCCCAAACGACCTTGATTTTGTGTCTAACTTCGGTTTGATTCCTATGTTTGAAGGGTGTAAAAACTTGAACCAATCGATTCAGTTCAAGTTGGATTGGTCTTCACAAATGTTCGAACAAAATTGAACTACTTTAGTTCAGTTTCATGTTTACCTAATATTATTAGGGTTTTATCCTACTCTTATATCCTCAAACCTCAATCTCTTTACGTCCTAATCGCAAACTTCATGTTTACCCAAGTGCATAGTTGCAGAAGTAAATAAATAAAATAGAGCAGCCTGATCCAAACGTTCCAGACTCGAGTTGGGACAAAATTTTATCCATACAAAATCAAAATAGGTCGGGTTGTATATACAAAGAAATCTGACTTGATCTAACTTGTTTACACACCCCTACTATAAGGTTTCAAAATGTTACTACTTCATTCTTTAAAATTGAGATCTGTTTTAATTTAAGTCTCTAGATTTGAAGATTTACACATTTTTAATCTCAATTTTTCACTAAATACACATTTTCGATCTTTTACCATGAAGTGATTTAGAAATTATAATTAATAAACTTTCACTTTGTTTCATATCACTAAAATTAAATATAAAATTTTACTTCCTAATTATGTTAAATTAATTAATAGATATCAACACAGAAGACGGAATGCAAGTCTGAAACATCGAGATTAAAATTATAAATTTTGAAATCTAGAAACCAATTTAAAACAAAACTCATAACCACGTTCTTACATATCTAATAAAAATAACTTTTAAAAAGTAGGCTCATAAGCTAGTCCTATTATTTCTGCAAAAATGACAAAAAAAAAAAAACCAAACTCATTGACTGTAAAAACAGAATGGATACACATTATACACACACATAGATACTTTTGTTAAGCTGCTGATATACATATTATAAAAGTTACTCTTTATATAATTTTGTGTTTTTTTTAATTATTTTAAATCCATCCACTTTTAAATAAAAATAAAAAGAAACAGTTTCATTTTTTCGTTAAATAAAATAAAATTTTAAAAATCATTTTTGCATTTGAGAGATAATAAAGTTTGAGTGTTCTAATTTTCATATTTTATTTTTGCATTTTGGGAGAATAAAATTTTAAGATTTTAATTCACATATTTTATAAAATAAAAATAAAAGAAATTTTTGGGAGAATAATATTTTAGAGGAGAAATTTTGGACCAATCATAAATTGCCACGTTATTGACCAAATTAATAACGAAAAATACAAATAATTGAATTTGAAACCAATTAAAAGTTTATATATGTCCCAAATTGAAATTGACGACATAAATTCACCAATCTTAATAACGTCACATGTTTTCATCATAATCGTTGGATCAACTTAATTATTTTGGTTCAATTAAATATTATTTAATTGAGCTAAAGTTCAATTTTGAGTTAAAAAAATAAGCTCAATTTAGTCCAAATGTTAAAGAGAAAATCGTGAGAATGACAAAATAATGGATAACAAACTGGAAAACAGCAAATCCAAAAAAAACTTGATTTATAGAAAACCACCTATTTAGGCCTCTTTTTAATTTTTTTCCTGTCGATTTTACCCCTTTATAGAGGAAAATTCTTGTCCAGCAGATACAGTGTATTTGTATAAACTAAAATGATGGATTATAATCTAGAATCACGAATACAGTGTACCAATCATTCAATTTTACAAAAATATTAAACAAATATTTATTTTCGGGATGAATATGATTGAATCAACATTCTCTAGATTTATGCATGCAATTTATACCAAATTTTCATATTTGTAGGTTACAAATCAAGTAATTAACAATTTATTTATATAATTTATAATATATACATAGTAATAGCTATTTAATTCAAATTCTTTTTGCTATCCATAAAATGATGGATAGTATAATTTCATCATTGTCCGTTTCATAAGGTTTGCATGATATCCATTAACATTTTGTTGTACCATACATAATACATATTTTTCATATTTCTAATAACAATTTGAATTTAGATTTTATAATGATTTCAAATTCTTTCATACTATCATCCCTTAGAATAATTGTTAACATAAATTCAATATTTTGAATTATATACAGTCATAAATATTTATTTTATGAGTTGAATTTAAAAGTTGAGTTTAAATATCTCCAAAATTTGAATTTAGAATTGTAACCTTCCCTAAAATCACGCATTTGATATCATAACAACTTGAAACTAAGATTGTATATTCTCCAATAATTATGCATTTAACGATTCTTCCATAAAATTGAAATTAAAATCGTTATTTAACATAATAATAAATTAAAATTAAAATTGTATCTTATCCCTATAATTATGATGCATTTAACGTCTATATGATTATTTTTAAAAAAATTATCATCCATAAAATCTTGCTACTTGATTGATTTTCCTATAATAATGGCAAACATAATTTTAAAATTTTAGAATTATCTTGTTAATATCCTTTATTTATTTTTCAGAATTTTGATTTAAAACTTGATTTTAAATGTTGATTTGAAACCACCAAAATACTAAAATTTTTATTTTAAATGTCAATATCCCATAAAAACCGCAATAATAGGTGTTTTTTATCTGAAAAAATTATTTAATTGTACCAATTATATTGAATAGTTTTTTATGAGATTTTTTTTAATTACACTAATATTCAATTTTATTTTCATTTGATGGAATATTTTCGGGTTTGCCCATGACTTTCTTTTACGACTCGCTACAACTTTCTTTTACGGAGTGTTAGATTTCTTTTGTTGTTATCCTTTAGCGTTATTTCTCATGGCACTACAACGTGTGAAGACTGTGTTCGATGGTAGATGACTTGAATTTTTCCGATATATTGACTACCATGTGGTTGATGTATATGTTCCATGTTCATCTTTGTTTCAAGAATTCATACAATGCATTCAAGATAGACTTTTTCCATCTTCAGATCTTTCTATGTGTCAGATGACTCTTTATTGGGACGGGTGTGATAGTTCAGACCTTCTTCGGATTGTTCAAGATAAGGACATGTATTGGCTTCTGTTGGTTTTGGCAAAACTCTCCGACACTAATTTAGTGGAGGTTGTTGATTCTACACTTGTTAGTTCGGTTGGAAATACCATGTATTTGAACAATTAAGTAACTAGACAACAAGGTTCACATAATGTATCAGAGATGATTGACGTTGATGTGTTTGATTCACCACATGTTGGAATACCAATTAAGGTGGGAGTAATGTTCAGAACTAAACAATTAGTTAATCACATTAATTAATTTCCGTATTAATTAAATCAATATCCATACAATATATTATAAAAATTATAACATACTTTCAATGCATGAACATACTAACCTATGGTGAGATTTTAAATCTATATGACATAATTTATGCACATACAATTTTAATTCAAACATTCATCACATGCATTATTAATTAAACACTCTAAAATAAACTGGTTTTGGGTACTAAATTAAGCTATAAATTAAATTATCACAATAATAATTTGGTAAAGTACATTATAGCTCCCAAACCACTCGAACCGACTCACAAACTACCAAAACTGCACGGAACCGAGCCAAAAACTCCTTGAACTGGCCATAGACCCAACATTTCGACTTGAACCGGCCCAAACCACCAAACCAGACACGTAGGCTAACAAGGCAGGCAAACCGAGTCAAAGAGCAGGAATTGGGCAAAGGAAGACCAAACACGTGGTGCAAGTAGTGAGGACGAAGACCAGATCGGATCTGGGTCAAGCACACGGCACATAGAGCAAAAAATCGGGTCAAAGGCACATGCGGGTGATAGGCCCAAAAGGATGTTGGGCCATCAGGTGAGATGAGCTGCAAGCGAGATGGCCCAGGCGGGTTGGGCGGATGCGGGCGAACGTAAGCGAGAACCGGGCAGGGCGAACGCGTATTGTACGCGGAAAGAAAGTTGACGGGAGATTGCCACGTGGCGCGCGAAGGAAAAATCGAGTCGCATGTGGATCTGGGTCGAGTCTGATGCGTTCAACCAGATTTGGGTGATTTCTAGGTCTGTCTTCTTCCTTTTATCAAAATTTTATCTTTTCTCTAATCCAATTCAAGAAATTACATCCTAATTTCAACTTTAATGACTCTATAAAAATTACACACCATTTGCAAAACCACAAATCGAGCTAAATACAATAATTATTAGAAACAACAAGCATAATTTAATTTATCAAAACCATAAAATATCTATTTTAGTTTAACACATAAATTGACAAACCCACTATATACAATAGAGTAAAATTAAGCATCCTCTGATACCACATAATATTAACAGTAGACATACGCAACAGACTAAGGATCAAACTTTACTCTAATTGTAACTAAACATTTCAGTAATTAACATGCATTACACCCCTAATTGAAATAAAGATAAAGCTAAAATAAAAACTTACCTTTGATGCTTTTCTTTCCTCGTAATCTCCTCACGAACTCTTCGCAATCTCCTCACGAACTCGAAGTCGAGACTACCACTAGTGTTGACCTGCTATTCTTCAGACTTGGAACCAAGTTATGGTACTTTATGGGAGGAACCTAACTTTTAGATCTTTGTTGAGAGTAAAAAAATTGAGTTCTTATTTTATTTTGTAATGCTTAGTTACAAAATTAATTCTCACCATTTTTAAAACCAAGAGACCTTTCAACTTTTGCAAAAAAAAACCTCTTTACAAGCAAACTACATGCAAAAGCTTCCCTATCTCACCACTTGGCATTCTATTAATTATTCGTGTGGTAGGTGTCTTGCATGTAAAAAATCACTTGCATATCACATGCAAGTGATAAGCTCGCTAAATCTCAACAAGTGTTATTATTTACATTAGTCTAAGGTTAATATGGTAATTTAACATTTAAATCAAATTCAAAGTTTGACTTTTTCATGTTTAAAGTCAACATTTTGACTTTTTACCATTTTGTTTGACTTGACTAATTTTGACCTTTTGAGCATGAATTCGCACTCATTTTTTCGAAATTCAAATCACCGTTGAATATATATTCAGTCAAAGTTTGACTTCAAAAAATAAAAGTCAGCATTTTGACTTTTCACATATTTGACCACTTCCATCAATTCTGAGCTTCTGAATATGAATCTGTATTCATATTTTTACTATTTAAATCACATTTAAATATAAAGCTCTTTCTTAAACTTATAACCGACTATTTCAAATATATTCGTCAGTTTCTCTCTCTTTACCTAATTCGAACGGTTCGAATTATTCTATCATAATATTCTAAGTTGATTCCTTCTGAGCTAGCAAGGGAACCTAATGGATCTATAGATCATGGGCTCTAACCACCCAAAATTAATTGGCTAAATTCTTTTAGATCGAGTTAATCAACCTTTGTTAACTAACGGATCATTCCACTCAAGCCTCGTAGTTGCTCTTCCCACTATAGATATATTTGTGTCCATGTGATATAACCATGATAATTAAGTTAACCCTTCATAGGTTGTTCGTAATCTCGACTGGGTCAAAACACCTTTTTACCCCCAAGACTACATCTTGCTCTTTAAGTCCCACTAATCCACTATTGAACAATTGGTTTAAGGTCTAATCTATAAAGTAAATCCCTCTCAGGCCAATGAGAGGGTGGGGCCCTTGTTTAAGACTTGGATTCAGTCCTTAAGCGAACAACCTAACTACTATCCCTAAAATAGATAGGAGTGAGTTTCGTCTTACACGTTATGTCCCTAGCTATCCACCCGGTCTTACCCCTAAAATTGGAGGCTTATTGGACCAGCTTATTGAGTTATCCTCACCTATCTAGATCTAAGGATAATTCCTTGTGAACAGAAGTTCATAGTCAGCTCTAGATTAAGATACATTAGATATCTATAAACGAAATAGTCAATTTTATTAAAGGCAATAGTTTTATATCCTAAAAAATGACTATTTTCATGATTCTAGTCTTATGTAAACTCTTTACATAGGATGCCTCCACTTTCATGTCTTCACATGAACGATTCAAGATCACATCGTTTGTACTAATTACAAAGTGAGTCATATTAGTAGTGTAGACCAAATTAGGAACACCTACCAAGGCGGCAATGATGGATTACTTCCGTTGCAGGTCAAACGTCCAGCTGAAAGGCCTAAAAAATGATATTTTTGTTATTTTTGGAGAAAAAAATGACTGTTCGTTGCAGCAGGTGTGGTCAACAAGGTCAAAATTGAGGTCTTGTAAAGAACCCATTCAACATTAGGTTACCATTAAATAATTTCTATAAGTATTAGTTACAATTCTTTTATCACTTGATTTTTTCTTCACTTGTAAATCGAATTTGAATGGTTGGTTTGTATAAAAATTATATTTTTTTTATTAACATCCAGAGTATTTGTTACATTTTATGGTTACCTTAGCATGTTCAATTTCAAGGTAAACTATATTCTATGTTGTCTGTTTGAAACATAAGTATTGTAACTTTGAAACCAGATACATTGAGGTTGTCATAATATGGAAGTCATGAGATTATTTTCTTTTACTGTGTAAATCGAACATATTGGTTATTTAACAATCATGTTATATTTTTGTACATGCATTTCAGATTTAACCATTTGAAGTACATCCAAATTTTTTTATTCAGATTTTAATGATTTGAATAACAAATACAGCGTATTTAACATTCATGTATCTAAAAATAATAATAGATTTTGACTAAATAAATGAATTTATTGTTCCAATGTAAAAAAACCAATAAAACAAAAGATTGTTTCATAAATTGAAGAGCCCATAACATAAAAGTTTAATGACAAATTATCAAGCTTGACTCAGATGCAAATCAAATGATGGCATGTATGAATATGCATTCTCCTTCTCGTTGTTTGATGACGTGTTTGTTTTCTCTCTTGCTGCATCTATCCTTATTCCAAAGTTCACTAGCTTAATCTCTTTATACTGGTTATCAATTGATATCTTTAGTCATTTTTACCTGTCCTCCGCCATCTTTATCAACTCTTCCTCGGTTGTGTTCAACTAAAAAAAAATGTACTGCATTAATATGATAACTATTTATAACTTACACGGTATAATTAGGCATCTTGTATAACCCTTGTTGCTGGATTGTTTTCGTCTATATTTGAGAGTATGTCCTCAATTGAAAATTTTCCTTTAACTTATAAGTTGGTAGCATAAGAAAGTTTAAATGTACCATGCTCAAAGTTGTGGACTTGGTGTTCATATTATTTATCTTATTACCTTTGCAATTTGTTGTCTTTCTTTTTTCCTTCCAAAGGTTGGTTGCACTTTCTTCATTATGTTTGTTGTTGAACTCAAGAAAGATTGACCTTGTGCATACTTTAGTATTTCTCGTCAGTATTTTCATTATGTCAGATTCAGTATATTTTATAAATGCATTACTTAGCTCATCAATAGAGTACTCAAACTATAAAAGAAATAGGATTCAAATACATAGTTCGTAAGATTACAACTCACTCATGTTATTAGTCAGATACAATTTCTCATAATAAGTTTGTATACATACATTGATCCCAGTATAACCTATCATGTAACAAATTACCAAATACACTGTAATTGTAATGCATAATCATTAAAATCTCATAGCCATCCGGTAATAAACGTATTCTATTCATCCCAATTAAACTATATTTCAATAAGTAGTAGTTACAATGTAAGTAAATCTTATATATACATATTTCAATCATTCAATAATATAAGATTTTTATCCTGTCATCAAACGCATATTAAATCAGGTCTTTAAACACATATTCAAACACATACATATTCCATCATCCCAAATACATTGTATTTCATTAATATATCACTTATAGTACAATCTACACACATCATAATCAACTCATCAATTAAGTCATCCAACCACAAACTATATAGTTTATAGAATTATCTAGTCATCGATGCTAATAAACATATACACTTGTTTCATAAAAAAAAGATGTACATATCACTGATGACCATAGAACCTATCTAATGCAGTCAGAGTTGAAAATACAATGTAACAATGATTTATAATCCTTAAAATATCAGTCATTCACTATACCATTTGTATTTTGTCTTCTTTCTTTTTTTTTATTTCATCATATATAATCTTCTCATCAATTGACCTGATCAGCTGATTTATTTCTTCATCGGCATCCTCTGTGGCCTATTATAGTTATGTACACATTTTAGTTTCAAATATATGTTCTAAATAGTTTCAACAGGACGTAGTATAATTTATTTTATTATTTACCTTATACGGTGTTTGCTCTCCATCTCACCTATTGTTAGGAGGTATTGTTTTTGGTTTTGTCAATGTTGTTTGTTCACCAGCTTATCCTCTGAAAACTTAGTTCCCACTTCAAGCCATAACTCCCCTTTCTTCACCATCTTCATGGTCATTCTTTTTCCCAAGGCCTTTTTGATTAATCAATTCCATGTTCAAGTCTGCAGCTTCACTTTCTGCTTCAATTTTTCCTCTTCTTCTTTGTCCTCCTCTACCTTATCAAGGTGTTTCTCAAAAGACCTTGCTCCTTGAATCACAAATACAATGTATTTTCAAAGTTTATTACATATACACATAATCAGAAAAGTAATTTTTAGTTTAAAGTTTATACTTACCATATATTCGTTTGTCTCCTGGGCACTCAAAGAAGTAGGTTTCTTCTTTTTTATGTCTTTAAGAACGTTGTTTGGTTTGTCATGCAGTTCTTCAAACTTTTTATTCATTTTCTCCTCCATAGACTTGAAGAATGAAATCATATCTTCCATACTTTTTTCCATCCTCTCTTGGCTTTGTTTAATCTTCTCAACAGTCTTTGCTAGTCCCTCAAGTTGACTTGT
>JBBPDI010000009.1:16280833-16291334 GCA_037974545.1 Cucumis variabilis | reverse complement strand
AAAAACTTGGTTTTAACCATGATAAAATATCTTTAACTTCTTCCTTTTCCTTTTTTCTTCTCAAAGAAATCCTTTTCCACTAACCTTGAACTCTTTTGAAGTCTAGTGTAAAGCCTGGTTGCGTATCACCAACTCAAGGAAGGCCTTGCAATAAGGACAATATGCAAACAAATTATGTGAAGAGAGGCCTCTATTCAAAAACAGTTATGCGGTAAACAATTGGGCACGATTGAGCTTATCCACCTAGGAACAGTGATATGACCCTGATGCCAATAGGTCAATAATTGATTTGACTTTATCGACCAGTTCGAGTTTAGGATAAGAGGATGAAAGAGACACGTGGCATTTTGAGATTAGGCCACTTTTCAATACCAGAATGGTAATCATTTTGACATGGAAAAACTTATAGAAGAGATCTATAAATAAAGAAATTTAGGTCATTTTAAAGCTGTTTTACCCTAAACTTGCTTAAGAAAGAACTTGTGGTGTATCGAAGGATTTTAGAGCATGGAACAAGATCATTTTCGACAAGAATTTTGAGAAGTGAAAGGGAGACTCTTGGCTGGGGAAGCTAGGCTAAGGAGCTACTTGACTATGATTGTTTAGTGGTTATTCTTACAAATATATTTTGAAAATAAAAGTAATTTCTAAATTGTATCTTAATTATTAAACATATTCTCGTTGGTCTACACTATTACCTCGTGCTTTGAAATCCTTAAGATGTGTATGGCATATGAATTAATTCAAAGACTAGAAGGAGACAACAAACTATTTAAGGAGTATAATGTGTGAACTTCAAGGATAATAAATGTTTTGGAAACCATTCTTCTCATGCTCGTATGATAATCATGATTGAAGCATGTAATGATTGTATTTATAATGTTGGTATTAATTGGAACAAACTTATGAGATGTTAAATAACTTAAATAAAATATCCTTGTACCTTGTGTGATAAAATGTCTTGTTCATGTTTTGTGATCTTGAATAGAATACCTCAAAATTGTTATGTAATCTGGTATGAGATGTCTCATACTTGCTGTGTGATCTATATGAGATGTCTTTTGCTTGTTGTGTGATCTGACATTAGAAGACGCGTTAGGTGTAAGGAAGTTGATGGTATATACTAATGCATTGAGATTTCTTCCCATGGCTATGACTTGGCAAAAGAATGTGGTAAACTTTAGAGCCAAGGGAAGGGTACAAAGAGAAAATTGATAGGCAAAATGAATCTGTGAAATAAACACTACGAGTGTGAGAAGCATACAATGTAATAAATGTTTCTTCATTTTGTAATAGTTGATTTACTTCTTGCTATAATGCCTGTTAGAGCTGTTGATCATGTTGTTATAAAGCAAATTTGATTTGATTAAAGCAATTGATGTTGGCATTTTCGTCTAACCTTTCCAATGTTTTGATTTATCCCTCCAGATAGTCAAGGACCTTCAACGTTGAACTTGTAGTCTTGATCACCTATCATGCCTTCTTAATAGCATCATTTTGGTAGTGGCCACTTTCTACTCGCAAAACATGTTGTAGCTAGACCAAGGGAGTCCAAGTCATGTTGAGTAATGTTTACTAATTTTGTGACAGATGTTGTAAAAGTACTGGATGTACCTATATTCTAATCATCAATGAAATTTTCGAAGTTCATAAATGTTAGACATTCCGTATTGAATTTCTTTGTGTTTGTCTATCAATTTTTCTTCTAGGCGTTTGACATGTTACTTCCAGTGAATATCGAGTTGAATGTCTAGTTGGTTGCGTCACCATTGTATTGCATAAAATGCTTTGGAGTGGGGTGTGACATCTCGATAGCCTTGGCTTGCATAGAACCACTTCTACCAAGCTTGCTTTAGCTTAAACAAACTTCAAATCAAATTTAAAGTCTAGTTCAACAACCAAAAACTCGTAAACTTGCTCTCAATCTTCTTAAACAATGAAAAGAAAAGCTTTAACTTACTTGGATCTAAAGCTCAAGCTCTAACTCTTCTTCCTCAGCTCAAACTCGATAAAACCTTTTCTTTTTTATGCCCATTTGACAAAGAACTCCAAACCAAGCTTGACCATAACACTTTTTGTTCTTGTTTCCAAACTTCCATGAACATCCAACTCTCACCACACTTCTCTCTACTCTTCTCTCTTGAGCTAAGATGGTGAGAAATGAGAGAAATGTAGGTTTGTGAGTCTTAAAATGATCTATGTGTTCGAACAACGTTAACATTCACGCGATAGATATTTTTGAAAAAATTTGTCCTTCATGCATCCTTCAAGTGATCCTGATCAAGATCGACACGAGATCAACCAAGAACCCTAAAATTCCATTTCTTACTTCCAGTCTTGGTCAAGCACAATCTTGAGATGGCTCAAAAACTTTGACAATTTTCTTTTCTGTTTCCAATCTTGACAAATTCAAGCTCGAGATGAACCAAGATCTGCTTTCTACCTTTTCTGGCTTCTAATCTCGATCTGTCATAGCCTTAAAATACACATAGATTAGCTCACTACCTTTTCACTCTATCAATCTCGGTTAGCTGCAGCTCGCGATGCATCAGGATTAGCACTCTGCATTTTCTATATTTTCTCTTGGCCAAACAAGGCCAAAGATTTTCACTTTTGCTCGAGATTTCTTTGCTTTTAGCATGAGACTCTTGGAAAACTTCAAGCTTATCTTCTCAAGTTTCTAACAAACAAATGGGATCAAAGATACGAGTATTACATTAGGGAAAGGAAAAACTGAAGGATTTTCAACAGAATCTTCCTCAATCACAACTTTTCCCATGACTTTATTTTTATACCTAATCATTTTCTTCCCTTTCAAGTACACTCTCTTTCAAGTAGTCACCATTGAGCGATGATAATGAGACCAAAACGAATAGTAAAGGTGTCAAAATGCATAGCTTCTATTGCGAATTCATAACTATTAAGAAATACGCTTTACATAATTCTCCATGCATGTTTTACCCTATTTTCAGTATTTTAACACATGATTAATAAGAAAAGAAGAGACTAGTGAATTGCAGAGGATGCAAAAAGCACTACACAAAATGACCTTGTCTAGCAAGTACAATTTCTAGGCGAGGTGCTACGCCATCACACGAGGAAGGATTAATAAAAGCAAGAATGGTAGTTGGAGTTGATGTGACTTGACAAGGCTATAATCTGCGCGACATGTTGATGACTTGTAGAAATACAAGTTATTATTGTCTTTTAGATAGAATAATGAGACCAAAACGCATAGTAAATGTGTCAAAACACGTAGGCCTCTGTTGTAAATTAATAAATACTTGAAAATATATTGTACATATGTCTCCATGCCTGTTTTATCCTATTTACATTGTCTTAACACAAGAATAAGAACAAAAGAAGAAACTAGTGAATAATAGAGGAACTCACAAAAAAACGCAAGAAGATCCTGTCTAACAAGTACAACTTCTAAGCGAGATCTACGTCATCACGTGAAGAAGGTTTACTAGAAAAGAAGAGTAGTAGTTGAAGTTGATGCAACTTGACAAGGCTGCATTCAACGTTAACATGATCAGAAGAATAGAAGTTTTCAAACGAAAATTACCTATAAAAGAACTCCACCTCTACCAAGCAAAGTGTGCTGGAATGGGCCAATCCCTAGAGAGGGGCAGAAAGGAGTAGTCTTTATCCTGTTCATAAAAAGTTTATCTTCTTCTTCTCCGACCAGTCTGTTAGTGAAAGCTTAGAGTTCGAGTAGAGAAGAGTCCCTTATCCATTTTTCCTTAACTTGTAAAGTCATTTCTTTTTACTTTCCATTTTTGTAAATTTTGCAATGTATATATTCCTACTGTAGAGCAGCCTAAGGTCTATATTCTTTAATATATTAAAATTTTATACCTTTTCAATCCATTCACCTTTACTATTCATTTATCAATAGGTTATCTGTAGTTTAGGTATGTGATAAGTTCTTGATAAGAAGCTTAGCTTATAAAGCTTATTCCGTTAGTTGAGCCATAGCCATCATCTGACAAGTGTAAATCGCCAACTATCCTTAGGGTGCAAGTAACAAGGATATGGCTAACGCTCCGTAATGAAAAGTTTGGAGATAAACTCCACCTTGGCAAGATAATTTCAATCATTTGTGCCTCAAAAAGAGAACAAGTGTGGGTATATGACGTCGAGAGGTTGTCACCCTAAAAGAGAAGTACTATAAGTTTTGTAATAAACCCTTGTAAATGTATCTCGCTTAACCATGTTTTATCATCTGTATCCCGATAGACGAGCAAGTGTGCATTTATGACATTGAGAAGTGGTTGCCTTATCATAAGCGAGTTAACTGGACTATATCGCATCAAGGCTGCCACATGGCTCAATCGTTTAATAACGTAGAGAGTTTTCTTCACTCTTTCTTTAACATGAGTTAGTTCACACGTCCATCTTGCCATTATTCTTATCCTCTTTTACAGATTCTCTAGTGTAAATAGTAAATATAGTTTAAACGTATACTTCATCACACTATATAGCGATTATTTTATACTTCTTGAATAAAGAGTGAGCCCTAGAACTAAGCTTTGACTTTAATTCTCTTTGTTCGACTTTGAATTACCCAGGAAACCTATTGTTTCACTTACACTTGGGCAAGCAATAGAAAAAATTTTACTCAACGAGGACTTAGTATTTACATGAGGACAAGATACATAGTAAGCATGTCACATGCAATGATCATGACTAATGACTCATCATGTACAATTAGATATAGACACATGCAATGATGCGCATTATGTTTGGAGCAGGAAACTCGCAAGCACATGCTTAGACGAATAGATGTTTCCCGCCAAAAGTTGCCTAGAAAAGGACTTCATCACTATCAAGCAAAGTGTGCTTGAATGGGCAATACCCTAGAAAGTGGCGGAAAGGAATAGTGTTTTTGCCGTCTGTAAAAAGCATTCCTCTCTTCTTTGATGAGTCTATGAGTGAAAGCTTAGAGTCACATAGAGAAGATTCCATCCTTTCCCCTTTCCTCTAACTTGTAATGTTCCTTTTCCTTACTTTCCATTTTCATATTTATTTGTAATATATATTGTACATATTGTATAGTGGTCTAAGGACTATATTCTTTAACATGTTAGATGTTTATACCTTTTTAATCCAACACTCCTTTACTATTCATCTGTTAATGTGTTATCTGTAGTTTAGTCTTGTGATAATTTTTTGATAAAGAGTTTAGCTTATAAAGCTTATTATGTTAGTTGAGATATAATCATCACTTGGCCAGTGGGTATCGCTAACTACTTGAGAGAGTAATTAACAAGGGCATGACTAACGTGCACAAGTAGTTTGGAGAAAACTCTACCTTTGTGAGATAACTTCCATCATTTGTGTTCCAAAAGAGAACAAGTGTGGGTATTTAGGGCCAAAAGGTTGTCACCCTTAAAAGATAAGCGTTATATGTCTTTTAAGTAAACGCTTTTAGATAGATATTGCTTAATTAAGCTTTATCATTTGTATCTCACAAGGTGAGCAAGTGTGGCATTTAAGGCACTAAGCGGTGCTCGCCTTAATTATAAGCTAGTTGATTTAGCTCTTTTGCGCCAAGGCTGCTACATGGCTTAATTGCCTAATAACGCAGAGACATTTCTTCACTCTTTCTTAACATAAGTTAGTTCACTATCCATCTCGCCACCATTCTTATCCACCTTTTACAGAATTTCTAGCGTAGACTTGAGTTTAGCTTAGTCATACTTTACTTTATACTATATAGATAGTTATTTTATACTACCTGAACGAAGAGCAAGCCTTAGAACTAAGATTTGATATCAACTCAGTGTGTTCAATCCTCGATTACCAAGAAAACCTATTGTTTCGCTTATACTTGGACAAACAATAGGAAAACTTCTACTATCCATCTCGCCACCATTCTTATCCACCTTTTACAGAATCTCTAGCGTAGACTTGAGTTTAGCTTAGTCATACTTTACTTTATACTATATAGATAGTTATTTTATACTACCTGAACGAAGAGCAAGCCTTAGAACTAAGATTTGATATCAACTCAGTGTGTTCAATCCTCGATTACCAAGAAAACCTATTGTTTCGCTTATACTTGGACAAACAATAGGAAAACTTCTACTATGCGAGAATTTATTAATTATGCAAGAATCTGAGAAATAATCAGCATCTAGCATGTAGTGATCATGTCTCATCGCGTAGAAGGCTTTTGATATGAATACCACTTGTATATCTTAATTGTGTAAGCCTATAACTGAAATTAGAATGCCAAATTCATGAGACTAAATCCAAAATTCAAACATTTTTGGCGCCATTGTTGGGAAATTGATTTTTTAGAAATTAGCAATAGGGTTTTACTTTGATTTTGACACTCGATTCTAGTGAATCACTCCTTCAGTCGAAAATCGCGTGAAGAGGTCTATGGTACAAGAGTAATAAGGGATGCATGGACCAGCCTGAGAGATTGAGTGTATCTTTTGGTAGGCAACAAGAACCTCAATGGATGGATTTCAATGTAAATGAAGTGAAAGATCCTCAAATATCTGAAATTTTAAATGTCTAGCTTGTTAAAATTAAGAACCATCATGAAAGCATGAAAGAAAGTGTCAACGCGGAAATTTTGGTAAGACTTTTGTCTCAACTAACTACACGATAAAAGAACAGAAAAAGATCATTTGATTATTATAATAAACAATTGGAAGTAGAAACTTACTGCAATGCAGGATTGTTATGCAGAGAGTTATGCAACAAATGATCAAAAACGTTCAAGAGAAAACAATGCAATTGTGATGGCTATGCAGAGCAGTGCGCGATGAGAGCAGCGTTTTTCCTAGCCAAATAACTTGAACACAGGGATGCTCTTAGTAATGTATAAACTTTCCCTATCCACATTAGAAATTGCGTCCATAATTCTATGTATATTAATCTTTCCATAGCATACTTGTATATATTTTATACTTGTAATTATTTCATAGTTTTAGTTTTGCGCTTCATAGTTTAGAATTTTAACAAGTTAGAGAACACGAGTTGTATCACATAATCATTAGGTGATTAGAATAGAGTTTCCTGCAATGAGACTGCTTCGCAAGATGGAATTCGAAGAAAAAACGAATTACCTATTTTGGCTTTCTCACATAGTTTGTTGAGTAGAGGGAAAGTTCATAATGATTAGGATTTCAGGAAACATCAACCGTCACATTTAAAATTAAAATTTAAGAGCAATGATTACGTCACACTTTGATAACCCAAAAAACATGTCAAAATGGTCACTTCACATTTAAAATGCATGATGTTAACCACTCGATAACCTGACCCTAACCACGGTTACTCATATCTTTATATACTCTTCTTAAACCCCTAACTTCAACTTTTTCGCTGCATGAATCTCTGAAGCATTTGTCAGCTCTCTTAAGTTTTCCAGCTAAGCAAGTAAGTCCTCCCTTCCATATCTCTCATATTTTGTTCATTCCTCCTAATGTTTACCAACAATGGCCAGAAATAAGAATACGGAAAAAGCCACAAATAAGGAAGTGAAAATTACAGCCAGTAAAGTTTAAGTGATACTAAAAATGTATGTTCCGACGACCCTAACTCAATGTCCCTTAATGCTAAAGGAGTGAGTTTGACTCAAGGGTAGAGTCTAAAGCATTAAAATCGATGGTCATCAATGGCATAGAAGTAGAGATGCCCTAAAAAATATAGATGCAATGGTGAAGATGCTTCTTGAAGAAAAAGGAAGAAGAGAAGCAGCAAATCAAGAAACAAAATGGAAGAAGAAAGAGGAGGAAAAGAAGAGAGCGAGAAGAGAGAAGATGGAAGAGGTAGAGAAGAAGAATGAAAAGAAAAGAAAACAGTAAAGAAGCAAGTACACAAGGAGGAGCAAGAAGACAAAATACGCGAGATAGATGCCTCCTTGCCTATTGCAGAAACCAAGTTCAAAAGGGTGGTGAGGAAAGCCCAGAAAAAGAACGAAAAAGTGAAATAAAGGCTTTTACAAATTAAAGTACAAGCATAAGGCATAAAGGCCTTGGTCGAAGAGCATAAGGAAACCAAGTTAAGGAAATGGGAAGAGCTCCTCAACAAGGCTAAGAAAGTAGCCCTCTTCGTAGAGAAGGGTAAAGGAAAAGAGAAATCAATGGAGGAACATTGCGAGGAGTTTGAAAAGGAAATGGATGAAATGAGACCTTTGGAGGACGACGAAATGCTAAGACTTGCAAATAAGAGAAAGGTCACAAGAAAAATAAGCATTTTTAATTACCAGTTGGTGAGTAGAGAAGAATAAATAAATTCCTCATAAAAAGATAGAGAAAGAAATAGAGTAAAAAGAAAGCGAGACGAAAGAACCCCTCTATGCGAGACAAGTTAGCAAACAATTTATGATAGTGAAAGGGCTTTATCCTTACAAAGGCAACATGCTAGAGTTCCTTGCATCATCTATCATGGCGACTAAATGGAAAAGATTTTTCCAAAGGGTGAATGCAATAAGAAGAGTTCTAGTAGAATTATTCTATAAGGGTTATGTTAATGTAGAAGAACACTAAGCGTAGGTGAAAGGAAATAGGGTTTATTTTGGGCCAGACGTGATAATGAGCTCTATTGGTTAGATAGCAATCAAATTGGGCATGCAATTTTAAAAAATCCATCAAAGAAAGACTTAGAAGACGCATTGGAAAGGGTAGCATGGCCTGGATGAAGAGGAACAAAATGCCTATAGGGAAGAATCAACTCTTCTTGCATAACCTAAATATAGACGCCAGCGTTTGACTGATTTTTGTGAAGAAGATCATATCAACTCGCCATGATAACACCATTTTAATGAATCAAATAGTGCTCATATATTGCATTATAGAGGAGTTTCCAGTGAACATGAGCTAGATAATATGTGAACACATTCTCGCATGGGTCAAGCATTCTCATGGTGCAAGATCCTTTCCGTATTTAATAGAAAAATTATGTTTCAAGGCCTGTTTGACATTAGAGAAGTTCCCTCAAGTAGAAGTGAATGATGTGATTTGTATTGCCTCAATCCTTTGCCGCATCATTGCAATCCACAAGAACAAAGTGCTTGTTGTGGTGTGGATTCTTTGCTTTGGTTGTAGTTTGTTGTTTGTACGTTTGGTTTGTTGGTTTGTAAGAGTCATTCCCACTCAACCATGCCTACAACGTGACCTAGTTAGTCAACTCCGTGAACTTATTGACGACTCATATTTCTAGACAACAAAGGTTCAACGACATGGGAAATAGTGTTGTTGCCTATGTTTGTATAATGGTTGAAGTTTAATGCACATGATGTGTCATTGATTCAGGATCATTGCACGAAAAATGCTCTTCATGAACCTCTTCATCATACAAGTGGATATGATCTGTTGAGCTTTATTTTGAATTTTAGACCCAATTTCAACCAAGACAGCTTGCAATGAAGAACAAGTGCAAGACAGCTTGATCTTCTTTAAAGAGCAAGAAATATGCATTAATTGTTATTGCAAGAATATACAATAAATGCTTGTGGTGATTATCTCTTTTCTCGAATCTTGATCAAAGTTCTTAGAAGACTCAAGAATCCCTTTTTTTTAGCAAAAATCATTTTATATTCATTTTAATTCAATAATAAGAATTGAATAATGCACATTGCCCCTTCCCTCATTTTTCTCATAGAATTTAATTTCTACTTTTTTTTTTGTTGTGAATTGAGTTTACATCTTAAATCAACCTTAATTCTTAGGTCAACTTGATTTTCTCCACACTTTCTTCAATGCTTTCCTTTTGCTACTAACATCATTTCTTTATAGCTTGATTTCAAGAAATTTACTTTACCACCATTCTCTTGGGTTCGACACCCCTACTTACTATTGAGCTATAATAAAAGTAAGAGCAAATTTCAAAATACTTTTTGTCTAGGTAAATCCTTGTAAGTGCAACCTAGCATTAGCAAGCTAAATTTCACTTTTAAATATATTAGTCCTTGACTTTAACAACCTTACCGATACATACTTTGATACGTATTGTTTTTAACTTGATATCGGGATAAGTAACATCGGGAAAAAAGCTTCTCCCAACGGTGTAGAAGCTCCATCGAAAAAGGTTGATAATTCCAATGCGACATTAGGCGATGTCAGTATAAGGTAATTTAATAAAAAAAAATTATAAACTTCTCCTTACGCCATGCATAACAACGTCAAGAAAAGTTTATAATTTTTTAATATATTTAAATTCCCCCCAACACCATGCATAATGACATCGGAAGAATTATAATTTTTTATATATTTAATTTCTCCCGAAGCCATGCTTATTGGCGTCGGAAGTTCCCCTTTAAAACCCATTTTTTAGATCTATTTTATAAATTTGAAAGATAGTTGAAAAACGAGAGAGAGAGAGTTTTGGACTTCCAAAAGATGAAGAAGATTCCTGTGTCGTCCACCATCAAACTCCGTTGTTCGATCTTTGGATTCTTCTACTAGGGGTGAAAACGGGTTGGGTTGGGTTGGGTTGGGACACATTCTCAACCCAACCCATATTTTCGGGTTATTTG
>JBBPDI010000009.1:16256286-16273153 GCA_037974545.1 Cucumis variabilis | reverse complement strand
TTTATTGAGATATATTATAATTTTCTTTTGAGGTAAAAGAATAATATCTTTTATATATATATATATATATATATATAATGTTTTCACACATTAACAAACCACATTAGTTTAGAGTCTTTGTTGATGAAAATGATTTGATCTCTATTCATCTTATATTTTATATTTTTAAGATTAATTTAGTTAACGTTTCATAATGTAAATGATACCGATGATTTTCAAAATCAAAAGAATAGATCTAATGAATAAAGAAAAAAAAACTCAAATCGAAACAAAGACAGAATCATCATCGCCAAAGGAAGAGGAGTTTGATCTCCATACTCTTTTAAGCTATCTATAGCGTCAGAGTACAATTTTCTTCTCTCATTCAAATAAATTCTCTGCTGCTAACGTTACGCATGAATGTTAAATATGTCTTCCCTTATCTAAATTTTAGCATCAACACAATTGACATTGCATGTGGAAAGAAGAAAGTCTTTCCTAGAAATCTATACGTCTTACAAAGTATAAGTAAGAGGTACAAGAATAAAAACTTGAACCAAGATGACTCAGACCATGGCTGCCACATGTGAGAATTCAAAACCAGACATCACCTCGATGCAAAAATAAAGTAGGAGCATTGGAAAATCAAGTGAATGGAATAGGTCATGATCTAACTTTGATTAGTTGAAATTGTAAATAGACAGAACTCTTATGTAAGGTTTAAATGGAACCATAAGAAATTAAGGTAATTTTTAATTTAATTATCTTAATTTTATTTTTTGATTGAGTTATGATTGAGTGTTATTTTCTATTTGAATTTGAAGTTTAATTGGTTTTAGAGGAATTGAAATTAATTAAGTATAGGGTATGTATATTTAATTAAGAATTTGAAATTTTGGTGGAATTATATATATATATATATATATATATATATATATATATATAATTAATGGTAGAAAGGAAAAATAATTATATATTGATTCATAATTATTATTGTTGGAAAAAATAATAGTTAATGAAAAGAGAAAGGGTTGATGTGATTGGTAGGAAAGATATAATTAAAGGAAATTTAATAAGGGAAGAGAAAGAAAATAAAATATATTTACAGCATACGTAACATAATAAAAAATCCTATGAAACAAACCTTTTCTCTAGGTTTGTCCTTTATTTTCATCTTCTTTCTTCTCTTATTCTGCATTTTTTTTATTTTCATCGTCTTTCATTTTTTTTTTCCAACTTCTTTTACATTATTTTGATGATATTTATTTTCAATCAATCATAGATCTTGTATTTTTTTTCAAAGTGTTATTTGGTTTAAGATCGTGTATTAAATATAGAAGATAATCTTGAAAAAAAGCATTGAGACGATATTGGTACACAATCATTTAGATTTGGTAGCCTAATCTAAACGATTGTGTAGCCAAATCTAACAATCGTGTACCAAAGAATCTTGAAAAAAATTGTTTAGATTTGGATACCCAAATCTAAACGATCGTGTGTCAAATATATTACGTGCGTGAGTGACCAATTAATTGCGTGTTGACTAAGACATTTTTTGTATTTTTCATTGTGGGCTTGTGAGCTTTTTCCCTTTTCGAAATTGTTCTATACAATGTAAATATTTTGTTGGATTCTTAGATTTTTGAAAAATGTATATTCTGAGAGGATAAAGAATAACAATAGTAAAGAATTTATATATTATGAAAAATGGTCAAAAATAGAACATTTGAGAAAAATCAAGTGTGATAAAATTTGTTTTTTTTGTTGTTTTGTTCTATGAAATGTAAATAATTTGTCAATTTTTTTTTTAAAAAAACCCAATTATTATTATTATTATTATTGGATTTAAAGAAAAAAGAAAAAATATTAGAAAAAAAGCATTCAACCTTCTTCTCCATTATGCCAAATACAAGCGCCACCATTTTCCTTTTCTTCGATTGTCACCCGTCTTCCCATCCACCGGTTGCAGATGTCAATGCAGACGAGTAGCAATCCATCCGCATCAGGTCTTCATACGAGCGACGTCATTCGTGAAGTCGACCCTGATCTTCGAAAATAAAGTCGTGAGGGTTTAGGATTTAGGGTTTAGGGTTCCTTGATGGACAAGGTCCATCAAGAAAATGTTATTTCTTTGAAGTAATGACCTTAACTTAGATTTCAAAAGTTGGATCATTACATTAGCACATGATCCTACTAGAGGAACAACCTTCTTAGTTGAGGATGTGAGAAAGACATACTCTCATGTCCAAAGACCAAAGGAGAGATCAATCTTAGGTGGGAACAATAAGAGAAGGAAATTTGAGGTAGTTGAACAACCAAGGTGATCTGAAGTAGTCGACAACAAAGCTAGTAGGATTGATGGACTATAATCAGAATGCACAGTGTGACAAAGAGTTCAAACCTACATTTAAATGCACGGCCACATATCGATAATTGATCATAACATCAAAGGATGAGAAGATAGTTCAGATAAACTTTTGTGGAGACAAGATCGAGGCTGAGGAGCATAACCAAAAGGCAAGGAATAAATTAAAGCCTCACAAATGTGTGAAGCTTGATCGAGGAAAAGGAGCTAAGAAATAGGCTAGCTTGCCAAGGTTTAGGTCGACTAAGTCATAAAGTACGTCCTTTTTTTATGATTTGTTTATTCTTTTTGCAAAATTGTTACTTTCAATTCATAACATTTTATTTTTCTATGAAAGAAAGGTATTTTTTTCAAAGATATCAAATGTCATACTCCAACAAATATTTTCTTTAAATATAATATTCCTTAAGTAGGAAACTAGAGGAGATATACTTTTCTATGAAACAACAAAAGAGCAAAAATTACAAGGAGTATGCCTCATTCTTAAAGATTTTCAAGAAAGAAGCTGGGGCTACCAAGGAAATGAGCCAAAGTCAAACTCATCCAAAAAATGATGAAAAAAGTAGTGAGAAACCATTGGCAAATTTGGAAAACTGAGGTAGGGAGTATGAGTTGAGGTCGAGCTCAAGATGGTCAAGGCTAAGGCAAAAGTTAACTCATCTTCTTTTGAAGTTCTACACATTGTAGTTAAAATTGTGGTTATAACTGATAGCTCATCCATTGCAAAGGAAAAACAAAGCATTGGATAAATTTTGAATTTAAACCTAGATCAAAGAGGTTAAGGCTATGCCAAATTGAGGCCAACCTTTGGTCACATCACTTCTCAGGATTCAATTTTTTTTTTCCTTGAGAAAGTGTTTAAAACCTTAAAGAACTCAATTTTCATCTTTCTAACAATATTAAGAATGTCATATCACTTTTTAGAAATGGATTTTCATATTTTTCTCAAGAAAAATGTTTAAATTTTTATATGGTCTATTTTGCTACATGTTTTCTTCATTTTTTTTTTGTTTTAAGGTTTCATTATTCTATCCAAATTAAAGGTCAAAATAACTTGTATTTCTAAAAGTTATCATAAATCTAGCAACATATAATTATGAATCTAAATTACAAGGTATACTCTTAATAATGATGAATACACTTTTTGAAATAAAATAAAACTTACATTCTTTATCTGACTCTCCTTTAATGCTTCTCGAATCATATCCTCAACATATGTGATAAGATGTGTTTTCTAGAAACTCCAATTAGTACAAATGTTCATAAAACCATTTTTGAACTAAACCACGAATAGATTTTAAGAGACCAACAACAGGTAATTCTCTCTTGCTTCTTTCAACCATGATTCAAGCTTTCAAATATGTGATATTCAAACGCAAAGGTGGCATATGCTCTAGCACAACTATGAAAAATTCTCTTGTGGTTATTTTTTTAGATTTTTATACAAATGGAATGCACATAAACCATGCTCTACTAAATGATACAAGGAACTAAACCCATTAGCTATACTCTTATGAGCATCAGATATAATAATAAGATCATTAGGTTCTCCAACTACAACTTTAAGGCTGTGGAAAAACCAAGACCATGACAAATAGTTCTCTGAATAAGTGATAACAAAAGCCAAAGGGGTAGTCTTTGATAATGGAAAAATAGACATGTGCACAAAAATAGAATCGAGATTTTACCCTAATTGCACCTAGTTAACATGCATAACCCTAAACTATATAAATCAGGGTTTTACAAGAAATTACTTTCGTAGCTTTCGAATCACTCAAATTCTCTTCAATCATGACTTCAGACCACTACTAATGTTGACCCATTATTCTCTGGATGTAAAACTGGGTTGTGGAACTCGATGATGAAGGATTTGAGTGTAGAGATGGAAATTGTGGAATTGTGTAAACGATTGGAAAAATAAAACTTTGGTGAGTTTTGTTTTCTTTTTAAGTAAATAAAAGTAAAATGGAAAAAAGTTTTTTTATCTTTGAAAACGCCCTCCTTTTATAAACAAATTCACCAAAGCCCAACACACTTCACAATCCACTAACCATTAGTGAGTTTTAGAAGGCTTGGTGTCAACATCTTATGCAACCACATATCCTATGAGTTAGTGAGATTATCCTACGATTTAGTAAAATGGCAAAATGGTCATTTGACCATTCAAGTCAAAATCAAACTTTGACTTTTTGAATCAAAAGTTGACATTTTGACATTTTATCAATTTGTTCGTCTTGACTAATTTTGATGTTCCGAGCATGAATCCGCATTCAGTTTTCAAAAATTCAAATCATATTTGAATATATATATTCGGTCAAAGATTTACTTTTCAAAGTCAAAAGTCAACATTTTTACTGTTTCCATCATTTCCATGCTTCCGAGTATGAATCTATATTCATATTTTTATATTTAAATCATATTTAAACATAAAGCTTTATCTCTAAACTAATAACCAACAGTTATATCACATATGTTTGTAAGTTTCTCTCTTCTCACCTAATTCAAACTATTCAAACTAATCCAACATACTGTTCTAAGTTAATTCTTTATGAGCTAGGAGGGGAACCTAATAGACCTATAGATTATGGGCTCCAATAATTCGATATTAGTTGGCTAAACCATTTTAGACCAAGCTGACCAACATTCTTTAACTAACGCTTCATTCCACTAAAGTCTCGTAGTTGCACTCCCCTCATTATAGATATATTTGTGTCCATTCGATATAACCATGATCAGTAAGTTAATCCTTCACTCGTTGTTTGTAACCTTGAAAATACCGTTTTATCCTTGATATTACATCTTATTCCTTAAATCTCACTGATACACTATTGAACAATTGGTTTAAGATCTAACCTATAAATCGAATCATTGTCTGGCCAATGAGAGTATGGGACTCCTTGTTCAAGAATTGGATTCAGTCCTTAAGGGAACAACCCAACTCTTTATATTAAACTGAGGTCATTACTTAAAAGACCAATAACAAAAGACACTTTCTTGAAAAGTTGAACACTAAAATTTTAACAATTTTTTTATTAATAAATGTTCCAAAGACATAAAATTTGCAAATTTAGTAAAATATTATGAAAACATGACCTGCGCAGTTAACAATTCTTTAAAAACTTAAATAAATATGATAAAAATTTAATGAAAAATGTCTAAACACAAAATATTGAAAAAGTGATACATAAACGCGGATGTAGAATTATATCCCCATATGGCATGTCATGGATCCTTCATGTTGCTCGCCGACTTTTCTGTTCCTTTACCTTTGCCTGAAATATTAAACATAGAAAAGGGTGAGTACAAACATATACTCAGTAAGGGACCCACTACTAATCCTGTTAAGTATGTGTTAACTTCCCATCAGAGTTTCACAAAAAAGTACCCCAAGACTATCATGCTCTCGAACACATGCGCTATTCAGCGATCCCGTAGGAACACATCTAGGCTCTCAGTGAACCTGAAGGAAACACCTAAGAGAAATTGGTCTTCGATGGACTCGAAGGAACACCTAAGAGAATCGAGCTATATCTGACCCCGTCGAATCACTCATAAAAGTTAACCACACATGCATAAATAGGTGGTGTTCCCGAGGGAAACCCCATATGGGTACGACCCTAACAAAAAAAGTTACTAGAACACCACGGTCCATAGCATGTAACATATCATTAACATCCTAACATGACATGAATATTAAACATAATGTCCTTATCATGTTATTTGCATACCATGCATCATATCATATCAGTCGTCTCAGTCATATTAGTCATGACACATTATTCATAACACCACAGTCATAACACATTATTCATAACACCTCAGTCATAACACATTAGTCATAATACCTCAGTCATAACACATTAGTCATAACACCTCAATCATAACACATTAGGTTATAATCATAACCTATCATCCCCTATCAGTGGTATTATGCATTTTAGCTCCATCGGCGCATAATAGAAAATACATGCAAACTCTTTAATATATTTTTAGAGGTCTAGTAGTAGAATATTTTACCTCGAGATAAGCTAAAATATAAAACTTTCTTGACAGTCAAATCTCAATTAAAGCATATCCTAAACAGTAAGGAAACATTAAATATCTTAATTAAAAAATATTAACAATTGGCTACGGTCTCCAAAATTCTCTAATTAATCAACTTACCTAAAGTTGAGATTGAAACCAAATCAACCTTGATGGGAAAAATTTGTCATTTAGATCTTCAAGATTTGCCAAAGGGATTTTCCAAAGGCATGCAACCAAAATCAATTCCAAGATGAAGAACATTTTCTTTTTCTATTTTTCTTTTCAATTAAAGAATTCCAATGCTATTTATAGACCCAAATAATAATATTTATCATTATTATTTCCTTTTCCTTTTAGGATATATATATATACCAATATATACATATATTGTTATTCTCATTTCTCATTATCTTTTTTTAATAAATCATTTTAATGCACAAAATCTTGAGGCATTTATAACCATTAATAAATACCATTAATAAGAATAATAATAATACTCATTTATTATTATTATTATTATTATTATTATTGTTATTATTATTATTATTGTTATTGTTATTGTCTCACCAAAATATATAATAAACATATATATTTATTTAAATCATCATTCTCTCTCTAATTAAATATATAATCTTTTCTCGTTCAATCAAATCAACCATCTCTTTTCTCATGGATTATCTTATTTTTCAAACAGTTATAATTATATTCAATTATATAATTAACTTTACTTTTCCACCTAAATAAAATTACCTTATATTTCTTCAATTAAATCTTCCAGCAAATCAACTTTTATCTTACCAAAATAATTATCTTTTTCAAAAATCAAATCTTCTTTCTCCTCGTTAAATTTCATCAAATTCAATCAACTTTATTCTTTTACCAAAATATAATTATTTTCTTTTTCTTTCTAAACAAATATCATCTCTCCAAATAATTATCCTCTCACAAATAATTTGTTTTTATCTTCTCTACAAAATACAATATCTTTCTCTTAATTAGTTATATTTGAACACATATAATGATCTTTTCCTTTTTCATAATAATTATGTGTATATATCATATATACATATAATTATCAAATCTTCAATAAAGTTTTCACTCTTCAATTTAATTAAATAACACCTAAATTATTTAATTAATTCTAATTTCCACAAAACCAAATAATCTGCAAAATAAACGTCCAATAAATTAAATATAATTAAACAAAACTAAGATAATTAACTCAAAAAATTATCTTAATTTTTGGGACATTACAAAGCTATCTACTAACTAAAACGAGTAGAAGTAAATTCTATCTTGCACTTTATGTCCCCAGCTATACACCCGATTTTACCCTTGAAATTGAAAGCTTATTGAGCCAGCACTAATGAGATGCTCTCCTATGTAGATCTAAAGATAATATCATGTGAACATGAGTTCATACTTAGGTCAGGATTAAGATTAAGTTATCTAGATCATTAATAATTAAAATAGTTAGTTTTATATAGTAAACAGTGTTATAACATAAAAGTGACTATTTCATGGTTCAGTCTTATGTAAACTATTTACATAGGATGTCCCACTTTCATGTTTCTATATGAATGATTCAGAATCACATCGTTCGTACTAACTACAAAGTGAGCCACATCCATAGCGTCCCTAGAATAAGGCACCTAACCTTTATTCAAATACTATAGACCGTTTAGACTATATACTCAAACTTGATTCATGTTTATGTCTTTATATAAAGTTCAAGTTTACTCGAGATAGTTTTTGGACCTTAGTTTATTGAATTCAATTTTATAGTATTCAATTTTACTAATAAATTCTCAATAACTATTTAATTGAAATTGTTGAATAGAATATAATTTTAAGTTACAAACTATGAATTTTAGGACATAAATTCCAACATTTGAGTTACGATCAAGCGTGCAAGCAGTAAATAAAGTACCAAAGTATTTATTCTTCACAGACGCACCATCAAATGATATTATTAGTAAATAGTAATTCCAAGCATATAAAGAAGCAGCAAGAGCCACAAAATAATACCTAAAGTTGTCCTATTAATAAGCTTCTTTGATGTATATGTTCCTGACATGAATAAAGTTAAAAGTAAATGTCTTATCAATTTAAAATGTATCACAAATAAATTATGTTGTATTTGCCAAACTAAGGTACTTGTGTTTTTTTCAATTAGTGCACATTTGAATGCTGACAAAAGAGCATATAAGATGACTCAGGAGTACCTTGAATAGAATTCAAAGCAATCTCTAGACATCTCCACGTCTTGTTGTAACTTACATTCACACTATGATGCATTTTCATATAGCTAATAACATAGTGTGAATAAAATGGAACCTTGTCATTCAATTAGATAAAAAACTTTTTACACTTAACAACCATCCAAGATATTGCTTGCCTATGGTCATGCTTGACAATGTCAACAACACATATTGGTGGGTATTTGTGAATTTATGGACTATCCATACACCACTTTTCTTATAGACCAATGCACATAAATACCAATCACTAGACAAATCTTTATAACGAATATCAAACGATGTACGATTTGATTGAACTGTAGTTATTTCAAATTTATTTTTGACAGCAAGCATATAAATAGCTTTTTAAAAAACAGATTTGCTCCTAAAAAGTACACCGTCTTTAATGAGGATATCAAATTATGAGGATTCAAAAGCTTCAAAATCAATTATTTTGGAATATAGATCTGACTGCTGGAAATAATGTTTTGTTCCTGCTACATAATTAAATACACTGCATTTCCTAAAGTGCCAAACATCACAGTGTCAACAACAATTCATAAATCATTTCGAAGAAATTTTGATAAAACCAACATAAGCCATGAGGCATCCTTCTCTTCAACAATTCAAATAAGATTAGAATTGTTGGAGCCAACCAAGTAAACTGTCAAACGAGACATAGCAAGATTGGAAGAGGAGAAAAAATTTACCTTGAATACAATCAACAAATTGTTAGGATGAAGAATCAGATTTGTAAACCTTAACAACACAATAATTGTAATATTTTGAACTTTCATTCAATTTACCATAAAAAAATCATCTTTATTTATTATCGAGTCATAGCAAACAAGGAAAATTTGGAAAAGTAAATAGTATCTTATTTTGTAAAAATGGGAAATGGGACACTAATTCTGCTACTAGTTTGAACTTTAAAAACGTTTTCCAAAAAAACTCAAAACTATTATATTAATGAAAAACATTCTTTTGTTTTTTAAATAAATTAAAATAAATATAATACAACGGTTTTAAAAAATAAAAATAAATAAAAAATAACAAGTAAATATTAACTATTTTTTAAAGTTGATTAATGAAATATTTTGATAGTTTCAAAAAATAATTAAATAATAAAAAAGGAAACCAATCAAATCTTGAATTTGGTAAACCTAATCTTTTAGGTTAATTAAAAAACCATTTTGGTAAAATAAGATAAACCTAAATGTGGAAAATCAAATCTATATTTTCTTTCTGTGAAAAAAACTAAATATATACATATATATATAGATATATATATTAATAAAAGCTTGTATTAGTAACTCAAAAATTGCAAATTAATTTTGAGTTGGTCTAGTCAATTCCTAGGTTCTAGGAAATAGTTAAGATTATTATTAGTTGTAGTCAAGTCTAATTTTCTATTCTTATGGAGTTAGTGGGATTAGTTACTAGCATTGTGTAATCTATTTTTAGACTAAAGATATGTATTTATTTTGAGTATTTTTTTTAGTGAAATAAACACTTTCCATTTTCTCATTTCTTTATATAGCTTAAATACTCAACATTGGTATTAGAGCCTTGTTATTAAGGGATCAATGAATGAGAATGCCCAAGAAAAACTGAGTGATACACTTGTGAGAGTTATTAAAGATGGTGTTAGGATCAAATAGTTTACTTCATTGGCTCCACCTATGTTTGATGGTGAAAACTACCAAGCTTAGGCTATCAAAATGTAAACCTACATAGAGGGTTATGATTATTGGGAAGCAATTGAGCAAGACTATGAGATTGCTCCACTCCCTGATTATCCAACAATACATCATATCAAGATTCACAAGAAAAGGGTCACCAGGAAGGCAAAGACAAGAGCTTGCCTGTATGCAGTTATGTCTTGTTGGAATTTATGTCCTAAAACTTGTAGATTGTAAATATAATCCATTGACTGTTGTTAATAAAGTGTTATTATTGTAATAATTGTTATTGATTATATTATTAGTTGTCTTAATAACCCAAATCTAATAAACTAACATTCTAAGTTATTTAATGAGTCTTGAACAGTATGTAGAGACATATAGGGATCAATGTTCGAGATCAGCTTAAAGGGTCTATAGTATAGGAATACAGTTAAATACCTTGTCTTGGTAACACTATGGATATAACTCACTTTATATTTAATACAACACAATGATCCAACGTGTTCATGTAGGTGACATGCGAGTAAGGAATGAGTTTGCATAAGACTAGACCGTGAAATAGTAAACACTAGATGTAACACCGTTAACTAGTTAGGTTTCTATTTCATCAGGATGACCTAGGTAACTTAGTCTTAATCTTGAGTGTATTATGAACTCCTATTCGCAAGGGATTGTCCTTTGATTTGTACGGGTGAGAGTGGCCAGCTCACCGACTCAATAAGCTTATCATTTTGGGGACAAGATCGAGTGGAGAGCTGAAAACATAATTACATAAGATGAAATTCACTCATTCCCTATTTTAGAGTAAGTAAATGAGTGTTCCCTTAAATGGTGTCTTCAGGACTTGAATAAAGGGTCTTACCCTCTCTATGGCACGAGAAAGGTTTCTGTTTATTGGTAGGACCATAAACATGTTGTTCATTAAAGGAGCATTGATATTTAAGAATTAGAGGTAACCTAAGGGTAAAATGATAATTTGACCCAACTGGTGTTATGAACCCTCATGAGGATTAACTTACTGTTATTCGTCTATATTCATGAACACAAAAATATATTTACAGTCAATTCAGTTGTGAGTTTTAGTGGAATGTACATACAGTTAATGAATATTGATTAATGTGGTTAATGAGTTTAGCCAATCAATCTCAAATCGTTGTAGCTTCTGATCTGTAGGTTCATTAGATCCTCTTCCTAGCTCGTAAAGGATAATGAGATTTATTTATATTGGTTGTAATTTGAAATATTTAAAAATTACTTTGATAATTAGTTTAATGTATAGTGATTCATTATAATATAAAGTTTATCAAACTTTATTATATAAATTTAATTTTGGATATGATTCAAAATTAATTTATAAGAGATAAAATATTTGAATGAGTTCAAATATTAATTTAATGTTAATTATATTTATATTTAAATTATTTGTTATGAGATAAACTTATATTTAAATATGATTCAAATTTAATTTAAGTTAAATATAAGATATTTAATTTAGCTATTATTTGATTTAATTAAATTAATATAAAACTATAAGATATTGGAGAGATATTCATTAAATAAGATTTAAGTTAAATACTAATTAAATATGATTTAATTAATTATTAACTAATTGATTAATGGTTAATATATTAGTAGATTTGAAATTTTTATTAATTTAATATTTTTAAATTAATAGAATCTCATGATTCTCTCATACTCTCTTTCATACTCTATGAAAAAAGTAGAGTTATAAATATGCAAAAGAAAAAGAGTTTTTTTTAACCAAAAAACTAATTAATAATCTTTCTTTTCTGAAAAAGAGTTTCTCTAAAAAATCTCAAAACTTTTTCTCATCTCATAGGATAGGAAGGTTTCCGACGGGTATTGTCCTAATTTGGAGATTTATTTTGTAGGTTCAGAGACCTCAAATAAGTAAGTTTTTCTTTCTCTAATCTATAATTAGAAAGCATGCTTAGCCTTTAAGTTATAATAAGAAAATTAGTTTCTATATTATTTTGCTAATGTATTGGTATTTAAGGGTTTCCATATTAATTTGAGGAATGGTTCTGTAAAATCTTCCGCTGTCAAATGGCTTTTATCCCTTCATGTCTCCTGCTATATTCAACAGACTTATGGCCTTGGAGTCAGCAAAGAAGATCTGAGAGTTTCTCAAAAGTGAGTATGAAGGTCATGAAAGGATTAAAGGCATGAAAGTGTTGAACTAATTGGTGTGAGAATTCGAGCGAATGTAAATGAAGGATTCTGAGTCCATCACAAAATACTCATATAAGTTGATTGGGATTGTTAATAAGGCAAGAGCATTAGGAACCAATTTATCTAAAAGTAGATTGGTTTAGAAGATTTTGGTTTCAGTACCTGAGCGATATGAAGCAACCATTGCTTCTTTAGAAAATATTAAAGACCTCTCAAAACTCAAGATGATAGAAGTAGTTAGTGCTTTACAAGCACAAGAGAAAACGATGTTGATGAGGCAAGAAGGAAGCATTGAGGGGGCACTGAAAGCTAGAATGTAGCAAAGAGAAAGTTTTTGCTTTTTCATTTTGGGGCATCCGTGCTTGCTACTTTTCTACGCTCTACAAATCTGCTCCCCACCACCCCAACTACTTCTCCTTCGACCCAAGCTCTAATACTGAACTGTGTCTAGAAAAGTCTATTATTTTGGAATAAAGGATTAAGAAAGGAATGAAATCACATAAAGAATCAATGAATAAGGGCTATGGGGAAGACGGTGGGATAATATAATAAAGAAGAAAGCTCTTAACCCCTTTATTTATGGATGTTTATTGAGCGAAGGACTATTCATCATATTTGAGAACAGTTCGAAGGCGCAAAGAATGGGAAGAAGGGAAGTGGCAACAGTAGCATGGAGTCTATTGCAAATGATGTTGATAGTGCATGCAAGCACTGTGGGAAGCAGAATCATCCATAATTCAGATGCTAGAGAAGGCCAAATGTAAAGTGTAGAAGGTGTCAATTATTGAGGCACATTGAATGATTATGTAAGGAAGTAAAAACTTAACAGCAAGGAGGAGCACATACTGTAGTACAACAAAAAGAAGATCAACTCTTTGTGGCTACTTCTTTCTCATCAACCACTCAATGTGATGGTTGGTTGGTTGATACTGGTGTACCAATCACATGACAAATGATAAAGAGTTGTTCAAGGACCTTGGCACATAATTTAAGTCAAGGGTGAAAATATGAAACGATGCGTATTTAGTAGTAAATGGGAAGGGAACAGTGTCAGTAAAGAGTTGTGTTGGAAACAAGTTGATTGTTGAAGTGTTGTTTGTCCCTAAGATTGATCAAAACTTGTTAAAGTGTTGGTCAGCTAGTATAGAAGGGATTCAAAGTGTTGTTTAAAGAAGGAAAGAGCCTAATTTCTGATTCCAATGGAAATGAGTTCTTCAAAATAAAGATGCAACGCAAGAACTTCTCGTTGGATCCACTTAAAGAAGAGCAAGTAGCTTTCAAGTGTCAAGTGAATGACACTGAGCTATGACACAAGAGGTTGAGGCATTTTCATCAGAAAGGGTTGCAATATTTGCAAAAAAATGAGATGGCAGTAGGAATACCAGTTTTGGAGGAGCTGAAAACAAATTGTAGAGCTTGTTTAACAAGAAAGAAAACAAGACTACCATTAAAGAAATCACAATGCAAAGCAACTAAGAAGCTGCAACTCATCCACTCTGATTTGTGTGAACTTTAACCAACTCCGGCACTAAATGGTAGTAACATTTTATTATCTATATTGATGATTATACCAGAATGTGTTGGATATATTTCATGAAGCATAAGTCTGAAGTAGCTGAAGTGTTTTTGAAGTTCAAAAGTTGGATTCAGAATCAAAGCGACTGTAAGGTTCAGATGGTGAGAACTAATTATGGGACTGAATATATATCGCAAAAGTTCAATTCCATCTGTGAGGAGTGGGACCTCTGGTTATTATTTTACCTTTGGCTTAGGATGTTTCTAAAAAAAAAGATATAGTGGCTCAGTCAACTACAGAAGCCGAGTTCATTGCAACAACGGTACAGTCAACCAAGCTGTTTGGTTGAAGAAATTGATGCATGACTTGTATCTGAAATAGGGAGAGAGTGTGAAGGTGTTTGTGGATAATCAAGCCACTCTAGCCATTTCATTGAATCCAATTTTTCATGGAAGGACCAAACATTTTAAGATCAAGTATTACATTTAAGAGAGATGCAAAAGGAAGAAGTGCAACTGATGCCTGTAACTCATAAGAGCAAGTAGCAGATATCTTCACTAAGTTTCTTTGTGTGGGTCGGTTTCAAGCTCTTAAAAGTAAGGTAGGTGTTTGTAGTATTTGAGTTAGGAGAATGTTAGTAACTTAAAATTTACAAATTAGTTTTGAGTTGATCTAGTTAATTCCTAGGTTCTAGGAAATAGTTGAGGTTATTATTAGTTGTAGTCAAGTCTAATTTCCTATTCTTATGAAGTTAGTGAGATTAGTTGCTAGCATTGTGTAATTTATTTTTAGACTAAATATGTGTATTTATTTTGAGCATTTTTTAGTGAAATAAACACTTCCCATTTTCTCATTTCTCTATATAGCTTAAATATTCAACAACTTTTAATAAGATATCTTTATATTTTCCAAAACAACAAATGCTCAAGTTGGTTAATGGAATATTTATAATTAATAAACAAATATTTGGAGATTATCAAAACAAATTAAAACACACCAAATATTTTAAAAAAATGAAACTAAATCAAATTTGTTAAGTTAAATCAAATCCAAACTAATAAAATGGAAAATTCAAAATTCAAAATTTTCACATTTCTCTCATGTTTGTTAGACTACAAGAACATTATCAATGTTCCCTATTGGAAAGTTATTCATAATCTCATTTTCAACAATTTTATTTACACTGTATAGGAATAAAATACAAATTAAAGTATTTTGAAAGTCATATATACAACAATATGAAAGTTAAGTTTGGCATATTGAAAATATCAGGTATGTGTGCTACATGTGATTTTCCATAAAACTTATTAACCATATCTTTTGCCAAAAATCCAGGAGCCCCTAAGAATTTGTGTAACACCCCGCCCCAACTCATTATATGCGATAAAGAGGAGATGTGATCTTCGTCATCCTTCATATATTTCCTCTTCCAGATCTAAACGATCGTGTTTCAAGATCTAAATTATCTTGGTTTAGGATCGTGTATCAAATATAAAAGATCTTGGTACACGATCTTGAACAAAAATCACTTAGATCTTGGTAAACGATCTTGTACTAAATATAAATGTCGTGAACCAAGAACATTTAGATTTGGTACAAAATCGTTTAGATATTGGTACGCGATCGTGTATCATTTCCTACACGAATGATACATGATCGCATACCATGATCATTTAAAAGAAAAATTACATGCACGCGTTTGGCCGACTAATCACATGTTGACTAGGGCATTTTTGGTATTTTCTATTGTGAGCCTGTGGACTTTTTTCGTTTTCAAAATCGTTCTAGACAATGTAAATATTTGCCAATTTATTATATTTCTTAAAAACCTTTTATTATTATTATTTTTTTTAAAGACTAATTCTTAATAAAAAATATTTTAAGAATAATTAAATTTAAGATTTGTGAACAGGACATAGTCAAATTTAAAGTTTATTAAAAATACTCAGACTCAAGCTAAGACAATTGAAAGTATATGAATGAAAATATTAGGGTTGTTTAGCTCACTAACTAGAGCTAACAAAAGCTAACAAATCCAGAGTGTTAATATGATGAATTAGTAAGTTCATATTTGGGATGTAGAGTTGTGAGATAAAATACCTTAATAAATGTGAAATATAGAAAAAGTTTTTTTTAAAAAAAACTATTTAATAAATGTAATAAGCATAGATAATGTGAAAGATAAAATTACTAGCTAGACTGTGAAAAATGAGATGAAGTTAAAATTACTCAGAAAAAGTGCAGGTTTATTTATTATAACAAAAAAATGTTGATATGTCAAATGATCTAATTGACTTCTAGAGTACATGAACTAAAATCGTAAGTAAAGTGATATACTTGCTCTTAAATAAATATATATAAGAGGGAGACAAGCATTAAAGAAAGGTAGAAAGAGGAAATCAAATTATAGCTATTTAATTAAGATTGACAAAATCTCTTTCTTAAGATTGTTTCAAAGTTATTATCATTCATAATTAAACGTAAAAGAAAAATGAAAAAAAAGGTTAATTCATACGTAAGAGAGCACCATGCAATTTTTTATTACACATTAATGAATCTACTACACATAGTTGGTTGCATGTGTAACAATATGTATTGAAGATTACCAAAGTTTAATATTAAATTTCAATGTATATATAGATTTATAATATTATCATAGATAATTTTGACTACCACGTCATACAATTAATTAAAGTAGAAGAGATCTAATGTAGATTCTACCATTGTTTTGTTAACCAATACAAATGGGACATATCAAAAGGTTTATTGATTACATCAGCAATTTCCAAAAACTAAGATATAATAATGATTAATGAATACTATGTTGTGGTTGGATAGATACAAGGATAAGGTTTGTTGGTTA
>JBBPDI010000009.1:16196610-16218158 GCA_037974545.1 Cucumis variabilis | reverse complement strand
TCTATCATGTTGAACAGGGATGCTAGCAATACTAATAGCGGATTTATTATCATAGAAAAGCTTCAATGGTGTCTCACATTCCTGATGAAGATCCGACAGGACTTTCTAAGCCAAATTTTCTCACATATTCCCAAACTCATAGCTCTGTATTCGGCCTCAGCACTGCTCCTGGCCACAACACTTTACTTCTTACTCCTTCAAGTTACCAGATTGCCCTAAATAAAAGTATAATAACCGGAGGTAAACTTTCTGTCAACAACAAATCTTGCCCAATCTGAGCCAATATATGCCTCAATGGTCTTTTTGTCTATTTTTCTAAACATCATCCCTTTACCAGGTGTTGTTTTCAAATATCTCAAAATTTGGTTGACAACTTTCATGTGTTCCTCATAAGGAGCCTGCATAAATTGGCTGACAACACTCACAACAAAGGAAATATCAGAACGAGTATGGGATAAGTAAAATAATTTATCCACGAGGCGCTGATATTGTTCTTTATCAACTGGAAATTGATCATCAGAGTTTTCTAGTTGACAGTTGTATTCCATAGGAGTGTCAGCGGGACGACATCCCAACATATCTGTCTCGGTTAGCAAATCAAGGATGTATTTTCTCTGAGACATAGAGATACCTTATTTAGATCTGGCCACCTCTATTCCAAGAAAATATTTCAAATTTCTCAGATCTTTGATTTCAAATTCATCACCCATTCTCTACTTTAGTTGACTGATTTCTGCCTGATCATCTTTAGTCAAAACAATGTCATCCACATAAACTATGAGAACAACAATCTTCCTTGTCTTGAAAATCTTTGTAAATAAAGTATGATCAGAGTGTCTCTGACTATACCCTTGGGACTTGACAAAGGTAGTAAATCTGTCAAACCATGCTCTAGGAGACTGCTTCAGACCATATAGGGATTTCTGGAGTTTACACACCTGCTGACCAAACTGGGCTTCAAATCCAGGTAAGAGACACATGTAAACTTCCTCCACAAGGTCTCCATTCTTAAAGGCATTCTTAACATATAGCTGGTATAGAGGTCAATCTTTGTTTACAGTAACATATAACAGAACTCTAATAGTATTCAACTTAGCAACTGGAGAAAAAGTTTATGAATAGTCAATACCATAGGTTTGAGTAAACCCCTTTGCAACTAAACTTGTCTTGTGTCTCTCAAGTGTTCCATCTGCTTTCTATTTGAGAGTGAACACCCATTTACATCCCACAAGCTTGTGTCCCTTGGATAGAGCACAAATCTCTCAAGTGTTATTCTTTTCAAGAGCTTTCATTTCTTCCATGAGAGCATTCTTCTATTCAAGACACTCTAACACAATGTGAATATTTTTCGGTATTGGGGTAGAGTAAAGGCTGGCGGTAAAAGCTCTAAATTGTGGTGAGAGATTCTTGTATGACACATAATTACATATGGAGTGCTTTTTGCAGGACCCTGTACCTTTCCTTAGTGCAATAGGAAGATCAAGAGATGAATCATACCTGCTACTATTTTCAGTATGTTCAGCAACAACCTCATTTTCAATAATTCTGTCTTCTGTCTATAATGGCCTCATTAATATTGCCTTGCTCACCCATATCTTCCAGAATATTTGTCTCAGACCTGTCATTCTCACATGTGATGTTATTAATTGAATCAGTCATACCTTGATCTCTTATTAGTTTAGAATCCTACATCGGAGCCGTCTGAACAATAGGATACTCAACTTCCTTTTTTAGATTTCTCCTATAGTAGGTTTTCCAAGGAACTTGATTTGTTAGTAAGACTGTACTGTGAGGGCTATGGTAAGATAAAGTAACCATAGTAGGATAAGAAGACTTTAAGGGAAGTATATAGTTAGACTCTTCACTCACATTCTCCCCCTTGAAGTAGGCTAACGGGAAAAAAGGACGATCTTCAATAAAGGTGACATCCATGGTAACAAAATACTTACGTGAAGAAGGATGAAAGCATTTATAGTCTCGTTGGTGTAGAGGATATCCAACAAACACGCAAGCCTGAGCCCTAGGAGTAAATTTACTTTAGTTAGGACCATGGCTATGGACATAGGCAGTGCATCAAACACCCGAAGGGGAACACTAGGGATGAGACAAGTGGAGGGATAAGATTCTTTGAGGCAATCTAACGGTGTCTGGAAGTGAAGGACATAAGAAGGCATGTAGTTTATGAGATGAGCTGCAGTAAGAATGGCATCACCCCAAAGATAGGAAGGAAGAGAAGTAGACAATATAAGGAAACAAGCAACTTCCAAAAGGTGATGATTTTTTTGTTCGACAACTCCATTTTGTTGGAGGGTGTAAGCATAGGAACTTTGGTGAACAATTCCTTTAGAGGATAAGAACTCGTTAAGAGAGTGATTTTGAAACTCACGACCATTATCACTTTACAGAATTGCAATCTTTGAATTGAATTATGTTTCTATGGTGTGATAGAAGTTCCAAAATGTAGAGGTAACTTTGGATTTATCAGAGATCAAGAAAACTCAAGTAAGACGAGTATGATCATCAATAAAGGTCACAAACCATCATTTCTCAGAGGAGTTAGTGGCCGTGGATGGTCCCCAAACATCACTATGGATAAGAGTAAAGGTCGAGTTGGCTTATAGGATTGCAAAGGAAATAAGACTCGGTGATGTTTAGCTATTATGCGTACATCACAAGATAAGGAAGAAACATCAACTTTGGAGAAAAGATAAGGAAATAGGTATTTCATATATTTAAAGTTGGGATGTCTTAAACGGAAATGCTACAACCTAAGGTCTTTTTCAGAGGTTGTAAAGTAGGATGATAAAAGACTGGTCCTAGAAATACTACTAGAGGAGGCATCATTATCAAGTAAGTAAAGACCCCTATTACATCGGCAGTGCCAATCATCTTCTCCGAGCTCAAGTCCTGAAAAGAAATAGAATCAAGTAAGAATGTTGCTTTGCAATTTAGTTCACGAGTAATCTTGCTAATCGACAGAAGATTATATGAAATTTGTGGCACATGCAACACGTTGTGTAATGAGACCTGTCAAAAAGAGAAATCTGCCCTTTCCCGGCAATGGGAGCTGAGGAGCCATCAACAATTTTTATCATCTCATTTCCAGCACATAGAATGTAGGACACAAAGTGTTCAGAGGAACTGGTTAAATGATTAGTGGCACCAGAGTCCAAGATCCAAGGATTCTTTCCATCAATACTAATGAGACTAAAGGACTGAGGTATACCTAATTGGACAATAGCTCCAAGTGTGGTAGGACAAGCATTCTTACTCACATAGGAAGAAGATAAAATAGGGAACGAGATTACCAGATTCTTAGAGTACATCTGTGTAGGAGTGTTGGATGTCGTCCCTAGAGTAGCCTTAATTGCTGCAATCTGTTGTTATAGCCCTTCCAGTTGTTGCTTAGTTATTCCCAACGAGGAAGCTTGCTTGATAGGGTTGGAATGTGCAGAAAATTCATCAACCTCAAATGTTGAGTGATCATCGGTCGGAATTAAGTGGAAGAACATGGATTAACACTTAGGAAACACTATAGGCACCAGATGAAGATGAAGGTGGCACAGTTGGGTTGGCTGGCAGCGTTTGAACACAACTGATCGGCATGTGTAGCTTCGGTGGTGACATATACGATAGTGCATGAACCTACAACGACGACACGTGGGATGCATATAACGATACATGAGTGAGTTCTGGCAGCACAGACTATGAGAATATCTATAAAATTATGTTTCTCGACATTTTTTGAAGGCGACGAGCCATTTATTCATGGCAGCATTGATCCCAGCATCGACGACAGTGGCGACGATGGCACTAAAATTAGCGGTTGTTTCCTTTGTGTGATTTCTATCACTAGTTGTGTTTTCTAGGGTGTGTTCAATGTCTTGTTCTGATACCATATTGAAAGGAGAGACAAAGAGCACCCACCAATTTACGTGGAAACTTGAGTACAGGGAGAAAAACCACGATTATTTGTTATTATTATTTTCTAATGAATAATACAATAGGTACAAGGGAGAATAAATAGAGAATATAAAGAAATAAAAAATAAAAAAGACTTAGGAAATAAGGTAAAGATTCCCATAATCTTTCCATAAACATTCTAGGATTCTAACAAGAAAAATATTTAGGAAATAAGAAAAGGATTCCAACAGATGTCTATTTAAATCTTGTAAGCTTTGTATCTAATGAATTGTAAAACTATCAATTTTGTAGGAAGGTTAAAGCATATTATATTTATATATATATATATATATATATATATATGCAGTATAAAAGAGAGACTAAATTTTTATGATATAATAAAATAATGATAAAAATGACTTTGCATACCATGATGAAAATATTATAGATAGTTATTCTGAGTTACAAATTATTCAATCTTCCCCTCACATTAAATTGCTAAACAAAAAAGAATACACTATATAACTATATGTCAAATCCTAATAAGGTGACTAGACAAGATTGAAGCTCATATGAATGTATTTATCATCTTCTTTGGAAGTTCATGAACTTGGCTGAATAAATAAACACCAAAATGAAGAACAATGTGAAGCCTAAAAGAGCAACTGAAACCAGTATTGATATCTAAACCCATAATATTGATTAATAAACTCACCCACTGTCTCTCCAGTTTCAACTTTAGTTTTTATCTCAGCAAATTGAGAAGTCACCATTTCGTACAAACTCCATGAAACTGGGAAGTCCAAGAATATCATCTCAACCGTACAGAAATCTTCTGCATTTAAAACACCAAGGTATCATCATCAATTGAAACTTAGAAACGAGGAATTAAACGACTATAATATTTATCAAGATCCAAATACAGATGGAAGTCAATTCCTATGCCAATCATTCTCAACTAACTTCCAAAAAGAAAGAAGAAAAAGAAGGAAAAAAGAAAAAGAAGTAACGAAATCCTATATTTTCACAATAGAGAAATTGGCTTGAGTATAGGAAGAGTACTAGAGTTTATGGACCAAGATTACAAATGTGATATCAAAACACTATATTATGGAACAAAGAAAAACACCAAATCTACATCCATCCTGTTGATTAAACCATCATAATTCCGCTTAACATATTGCAACCTATCCTTCTTTCTAATACTTCCACTCTCGTCCAAATTTAGGAAGTACATTACCAAGGAACTTGAATGGCGTTTTCTATATAAAAACAAAAAATTTACAGTTTACCAATCAAGATTCACAAAAGACAGGGAGTCTCAAATGTTCTTAAAAAAATAAACTTACTTTTATTCACTTTGAGTAGTAGAACAAAAAATTTCATCCCTATTGGGATGAACAACAACACTAACAAGATCGACATCTCATTCTTCAAATGAATATTCAATTTAATAGCAAAAAATTTAGGTCAAGAAAGAAACAAAATCGATAAACCCTAGCTACCCACTTTCAATTATCCTTAGTTAGCCAATTATTAGTGAAACAGAAACAAGCCAAACTTTCACTTAAAAAAAAAGGATGAGCAATAAAGACAAAGCAAAGAAAAGAGATAAAGCATTGCTCTGCACTCTTACCCCTTCCCCGAAAGGAAAGCTATCCAGCAACATTCCATTAAGAAGTCCTCTGTCTACAATAAGAAGCCTATGGCTGGGTCTTGAGTATTTAGAAATTAGTTCACTAGAAATAGATTTGTGAACAACAACAGCGGAAGACGAACACGAGCTAGCACTTTTGGAAGGAACCTCTTTGATTCCTTTCTTCATCAATTCCATTTCTACAAGTTGACCTATTTATAACAAAGAGAGGAGAACAAGAAAAACATTTGTAGATTACAAATATCATAAAAAATTATCGAACCACAAAACCCCAAAATCCAAACCTTAGGTTTCATTAACCCAAACCTCCGAAGCCATATAAAGTACAATAACGGTGTCGCGAATAACATTTTTGAGGAAGATCTTGAGAACGTCGCGATTTTCTTCTCCCTTTCTAAGACCTTTTCCTCCTTTCCCTCTGTTGAATATTGTTGCTTTGATTGGTGAAAATTTTTTATGCAGAAGAAAAAATCATGCAAAGGCAAAAGAGTTTGGTATAACATATATGTATGTGAAGAAGAGGAGGAATTGTGGGAAAATGAATTTGTTAAGAAATTTGGGGAAAAATAAAATTTGGGGATATGGAGAAAATAAAGAAAAAGAAAATTGGGAATGTATTTTTTTTAGAAAGAAGGGAAATTTTTTATTTAAAATTAGGTAATTTTTTACATTTAAAAAATGTCAAGTGAATAAAAGTGTACTTGACGCTTTTAACCTGTCAAGGATTGGGAATGTATTTTTTTTAGAAAGAAGGGAAATTTTTTATTTAAAATCAGGTAATTTTTTACATTTAAAAAATGTCAAGTGAATAAAAGTGTACTTGACGCTTTTAACCTGTCAAGGATTGGAAAAAAAATTAAAAAATGATGCATTTTTCTAGTTTTTTGGTATTCTTGACGTTTTTTCATTTTACTTAACAATTTTTATTAAAACTGTCGTATTAACTGCAGGCGTCAAGTAATCATGTTTTTGTAGTAGTGAAAATATAAGAATCGGAATTGGAGATGATGTGACTTGCAACAGACACCTTTCAATGGGGTATCAAAATAGCCAAATTTAAATGTTCCTGTACAAATAATTTTAAAAATATCATTTAGATTTGGATAGCCAAATTTAAACGATCAAATCTAAATGTTCGTGTTCCAAATATAAACGATCGTGTACCAAATCTAAACGATTATTTTCCAATATAAATGATCATTTTCCAAATATAAACCATCGTGTTCCAGATATAAACGATACCAAAAACTCTTGAAAAAGAATCATTGAGATTTGACTACCCAAATTTAAATGATCAAATCTAAACGATCATGTACAATAATATTATGAAAAAAATCGTTTAGATTTAACTACCCAAATCCAAATAAAGTCAACTCTAGACGATCGTGCATAAGAATCTTTAAAAAAATCATTTAAATTTGGCTCCAAATTTAAACGATCGTGTAGGAAAAAATAGCTAAATAGAAATGATCATTTTCCATATATATTATGTGTGTTGGATGCTAATTAATCACGGAGCATTTTTGGTATTTTTGATTATAGGCTTATGGGCTTTTACTGTTTTTTAAATTGTTCTATACCATGTCATATTTTGTCGTTTTGTTATATTTTTAAAAAGACCTCTTAAATATATTTGTAGTTAGTTATGATCATTGTGATTAATATAATACCAATTTATTTATTAATAATTTTACAATTAGTTTATCATTGACTAATTATAATTTATTAATTATTTTATTATTCAAATATAATGCATCTTCATTATATACACTCATCAAATTTATCCTATCAAGTTACTCATTTTAAGTAATTTTATTATTTGATTTGTTAAATAATTAATATGTCTCAAATTTTTAAAGTCTATCAAATAATATATTAAAATTTTATAGAGTTTTCATGGTTAATTTTACAAATAAACTATAAAAAGAATTTAAGTTTTTTTAAAAAGTATAAAAAACTGATAAAATATTTACACTATATTGAACGATTATAAAAAAAATAAAACTCACAGGCCAAGAATAGAAAATACAAAAAATGTCTCAATCAACGTGCGAGTAATCTTTTTTTAAACCATTGTATACTACAATCTAAACGAATGATCTACTATCATTTTGGTCATGATACATGATCGTGTAGTTCTCTTTAAGGATGAGGAAATAGACTTCAAATTTAAAAGATTGTGTTGACCATAGCAAATTATCATGTTGATCATAGAAAACGATCGTGTTAATTATGGTAAACGATCGTATATTTCAATATACATGATCATTAAACATTCAAATCAAACGATTGTGTTAACTATGCTAAATGATTATGTTAACTATGGTAAGTGATCTTTTAGATCATCTCAACAAGATCTTTTAGTTTGTTTTGAACGATCGAAAAAACGGTTCAAATTTAAACAATCGTGTTGACAATAGTAAACGATTGTTTAGATCATGTCAAAATGATATTTAAACAATAATCTTAGAATATGAGGAAGATGAAGTAGTTTAATAGAATCTTGCTAAAAATGGTGAAGATGAAATAGGATATTTAAACAGAAAAATAAATTGTTTAAAAAAATATATGTAAAAGAAGATGAATAAATCGCAAAGAAGAAGAAAGAGAAAGGATGAATCGTCTGCAGTATTCAAGAGCAAATCTTGAAGTTATAAAAATAATTTATCGGCTTCATGGGCCTGTGTTTCTTGTTATACGAGTCGTAAATATTTTTTGGTTGTGTTACATTTATGTAAATTTTCTTATACCAAATATGACACATGGTTTTAGAATTTTTTAAATATGGTAAAATACTTTTTAAAATATTTTTCATCTTAAATTTGTTATTATTTTCAAATAGTTTTAGTATTTCTTTTTCCATCTTTTGTAGGCCATAGTCATTCTTTCTCTTACCTTCTCTGCAATTCATTCTTCACCATTCCTTTTTATTGGTAGATTTCAGTTGGTTTTCAAAATGATGTTTTCATTTGAATCGCTTGTGATCAAGTCGTTTGAAACTCATATGTAGATGGACTTTTGATTTTGATTTGTCCTTTGTTATTATTGATTTTGATTTTGTCCTTGTGGTTTTAAGACTTCAATTTTTTTAATTTTTCAACAATTTGAACAATTTTTTAAGTTTATTTTTTATTTTGTTTTGTTTTATAAGAATATTGCTATTAGGCATTCACAAATTCTTTATTTTTCTATTGTATTAATCTAAATTTTAGGATATTAATTATACATTAATTACAATCTGATATATAATGGATGTTGATCTAAGGAATATAACTTCATATGCGATTGTTCTATACTTTCTTTAATGTGAATTTTGGAGTTGAATATGATTTTAAATGATTTTATTTTAGTTTTTTATGTTGGTTTTGTTTTGGTTTTACTTTGTATATCGATTTTATATATCAGTGTTGTAGTTATGGTTAAGTATATAATAAATTTTGTATCCAATATCTCAATTGTATAAACCAGTGCATTATTAAGTACATGAATGAAACTCAATGTATTATTATCAACTGTATCAACAATATATTAGTAAAGTATATTAGTGTTGGGATTTATGTCCTAAAACTCGTAGATTGTAAATATAATCCATTGACCGTTATTAATAAAGTGTTATTATTATAATTCAACAAATGTTATTGATTATATTATTAGTTTTGTCTTAATAATCCAAATCCAATAAACTAATATCCTAAGCTGTTTGATGAGTCTGGAACAATATGTAGAGACATACATGGATTAATGTTCGAGATCAGCTTAAAGGGTCTATAGTATAGGGATAAGGCTAGATATCTTATCCTAGTAACACAAATCACTTTGTATTTGATACAAATGCAATGATCCAACACGTTCGTGTAGGTGGCATGCCAGTAAGGGTATCCTGTGCAATAAGTTTGCATGAGATCAGATCACAAAATAGTAACCACTAGATGTATCGTTAACTAGTTAGATTTCTATTTCACTGAGATGACCTAGGTAACTTAGTCTTAATCCTAAGTGTATTATGAACTCCTAGTCGCGATGGATTGTCCTTTGATTTGTACAGGTGAGAGTGGTCAGATCGTCGACTCAATATGCTTATCATTTTGGGGACAAAACTAAGTAGGGAGATGGAGACATAATTACACAACATGAAATTTACTTCTTTCCTACTTTAATATAAATAGATGAGTGTTTCCTTAAATGGTGCCTTCGGGACTTGAACAAACAGCCCTACCCTCTCTATGGCATGAGAGGGTTTCTGTTTATTGGTTGGATCTTAAACAAGTTGTTCATTAGAGGAGCACTAGTATTTAAGGATTAGAGGTAACCTACGGATAAAATGGTAATTTGACCTCTGGTGTTGCGAACACTCGTGAAGGATTAACTTACTGTTATTGGTCTATATCAGTGGACACAAAAATATATCTACAATGAGAAGAGTTCAGTTGTGAGTCTTTAGTGGAGTGTACACAGTTAACAAATATTGATTAATGTGGTTAATGAATTTAGACAATTAATCTCATATCGTTGTAACTTCTAATATGTAGGTCTATTCGGTCTCCTTCCTAGTTCTTAATGGGTAATAAGATTTATTTATATTGGTTGTAATTTAAAATGTTCAAATTTATTTGGGAATTAATATAATGTATGGTGATACATTATAATATAAAGTTTATATGTTAATCAAACTTTGTTGTATAAATTTAATTTTGGATATAATTCAAAATTAATTGATGAGAGATAAAATATTTGAATGAGTTCAAATATTAATTTAATGTGAATTAGATTCAAATTAAAATTATTAGTTAGGAGAGAAATTTATATTTGAATATGATTCAATTTTAACTTAAGTTAAATTAAGATATTTAATTTAGCTATTAATTAATTGAAGAATTAACTAATAGTTTAGTTTAATATTATTTAATTAAACTTGATTTAATTAAATTAATATAAAATTGTAAGATATTGGAGAGATATTCATTAAGTAAGATTTAAATAAAATATTAATTAAATATGCTTTAATTAGTTATTAACCCTACTCCATGAAGGAAAGAGAATTATAAATATGCACAAGAAAAACAGTTTTTCTTAATAAAAGATAGAACTAATGATTTTGCTTTCTTGCAAAAATAGTTTCTCTCTAAAACTTTTTCCATCCCAATTGGTTTCCACAAACTAATCTCATTCTAGAGGATAAGAAGGTCTTCGACGGGTGGTGTCCTAATTTGAAGATTTAGTAGATTTAGAGGTGTCAAACTAAGTAAGTTGTTATTTCTCTAATCTATAATTAGAAAGCATGCTTAGCCTTTAAGTTATAATAAGAAAATTAGTTTCTATATTATTTTGCGAATGCATGTATTGGTATTTTAGGATTTTCAAATTAAATTGAGGAATAGTTATGTAAAATCTTCCGTTTCCAAGGGCTTTTATTCCTTCAATTAGCATATTTGTAAAGTGAATCATTAACAAGTATAGCAATCAAGTTTATAAGTTTTATACCTATAGTATATGAAGTGTATCTTCAAAACTTCAAGTATATCAAGTGTATTTGACCGATCAAGTGTATCAATAAAAAATACTAAGTGTATCAAATATATCATGTGTATTAATCATATCATATTCGTTGAGATAGAAACTATATATTGAATTAAGCAAAAATTTGTTAGTATAGGAGTTAAAATTAAATAAAAATAAAATAAAATGTATATTAATAAGAATACTTAAGACTAGTTGTAAAACACATAAAATAAATAAAAGGGAAATTTTTATAGGCTTTCCCATTAAAAAAAAGTGGTGAATTTAATTTACTTAGGCAATGCACATAAAAAGTTAAAAATATAAAAGCTTGTTTTTGTTTGAAGAAGAAGAAACATGAAGAGAGAAGGTAAGAGAAAAGAGAGAAACAGAAAGGAGTGGTGCTGGATTTCATTAATGTTTAAAGGAAAACAGCGATGCAATAGCTCAAGAAAAAACTTGAAAGAAAATGGCAAGGTTGTTGAAAAAGGTCCTTATGGGTCGATTGGATTGAGGGAATTGGAATGGGAATAAGATTGAGACGTTTACAAAAATAGCAAAAAAAAAAATTATGATAATAGGATCCATGTCACTACATTTTCTGAATTGCAAAATAGCAAATTTAAAAGTGGATAGCCCTCCGATAGACATTTGATATATCTAATTACTTGTCATATTTGAAATGTGCAAAAAAGAGATGCTATGAGTTGTTTTTTCTATGTTTTTTTTTTTTGTATCTGATGCAATTTTCCAATAAGGTTTCTAGAAATTAAGGATATCTAATAATAAGTCTGGGTATAAGATTGTTAAGAATTAAAAATACTATGGTTGTGTATGTGAATGTTATTAAGAATGTATGAAAATAAATTATTAGATAATTTAAATAAATGCAATAAAATAAAAAAAAATATTTATGGCACGTATAACAAAAAGTACAAAAGTCCATGAAGCTAGTAAAATATTTTCATTATTTTCATATTTGTCCTTGAATATTGCAGACGATTCGTCACTTCTATTTCTTTTTTTTTCTTTGCGATATTTTCATCTTCTCTTTCATCTTCCTTTTCTTCTATTTTTAAACAATTTATCCTATTTCATCTTCTCAATTTTTGACAAGATTCTATGAAGCTATTTCATCTTCTTCATATTTGAGAATGTCAAGATCATTTAAATATCATTTTGACATGATCTAAACAATGGTTTACCACTGTTAACATGATCATTTACCATGATTAACACGATCGTTTAAATTTGAAGTCTTTTTTCCATCTTTCAAAATGAACTACACGATCATGTTGGCATGAACTAAATGATCCCTTACCATAGTCAACATGATCATTTCGTTTGGTCAACACAATCGTTTAGCATGTTTAACACGATCGTTTGATTTGAAATTTTTAACGATCATTTACATTGGACTGTATGATCGCTTACCATAATCAACATGATTATTTTTTCGTTATCAACATGATCATTTGCCATGGTCAACATGATTGTTTGCCATGGTCAGCACGATCATTTAGGATGGTCAACACGATCGTTTAAATTTGAAAACTTTTTCCTCATCGTTAAAAGAAACTACACGATTGTGTATCATGACCTAAATGATAGTAGATAATTCGTTTTGACTATACTACATGATTGTTTAAAAGAAGATTACTCACACGTTGAATGAGACATTTTTGGTATTTTCCATTGTGAGCTTTTGCGCTTTTTCTGTTTTTAGAATTATTTTATACAGTGTAAATATTTTACCGATTTGTTATATATATATTTTTTAAAATCCCTTTCCTATATACCATTCTAATAAAGCTAAGCACTAAAATTTTTCTTTCATTTTAGATAAGTTTTATTATCTATTTGAAAATTAAAATAAACTAACATATTTACAAAATATAACAAAATTTTGGATTCTCTCACTGATAGACTTCTATTATTGTCTATCAATGTTACTGATAGAAACATATCAATGTTTATCATTAATAGAATGTAAAATTTTGCTATACTTTGTAAATATTTGTCAAATTTGTCATATTTTTTTACCATTCTTCTATTGTCTAATCACATTGGAAAAATAATTTTGAATTCATTAATCTTGGGATGCTCTGTTACAGTTTAAAAGTTATTTGGTTATTTTCTAGATCTCACCACCGAAATTTAATTTAGCCATTTGTTAAGAAAGATGATCCATTTTCTCAAAAGTATATAGAACAAACTTAACTAAAGTTAGGTCGAATGGTCTAGTAAGCTATGTTAAGGCTAACATCATAAGATAAAAGGTTAATTTACATAAATGTAACAAAACAAAAAAATATTTACAGTTGGTGTAACAACAAAATAACAAAAGGCCATGAAACTGATAAAATATCTTGTCATAATTTTCAGATTTGTTCTTGAATATTGTAGACTATTTGTCACTTTTCTTTCTTCTTCTTCTTTGCAATTTATTCATCTTCTCTCCTAGATTTCTTCATTTCCTCTTTCACATTTCCTTTCTTATATTTTTAAAAAATTCGTTATTCTGTTTAAAATTTTCTATTTCATTTTCATCATTTTTGTAACGATCCAACTTTTGGAACTAAAATGTGGTCATTACTTTAATAGAAAAATACTTCTTTTAAACATTAGTCTTTATAAAATTCATCAAAACAAATAACATCAAAGAAAACTTTATTTAGGCCCTATTTCAATCAACCAAAATTTTTGAAGTACAATTTGCAAAACAAAAATTCATAACTCCATTAAATGACAAAAAATTTTCTAAACAGTCTCATAATCCTAAGAAAACAACAAAACATAGGCGGAAGCATTTTGAACGGCAATCCCTATGGTAGTCACGCCTCCTTCTTGCCTTTCACCGGTCTACCTCCTCTATTATCTTTGCCTGAAAAACATTAAACATAAAAGGCTGAGTACAAACATACTCAGTAAGAGACCCACTACTGGTCCCGTTAGAGGAAAACAAATTATTAACTTTCTAATGGGGTACCTTGCACAGTCTCAGTCTTGTGATCCCGTAGGATACACATAACCAGTCTAGTGTTATGCAGAAACACATATCAGTCTAGTGCTCTCGAAGGATGCATATATCAGTCTAGTGCTCTCGAAGGATGCACAATAGGTGGTGATCCCGTAGGACACCTTCAAGGTAACTACCCAATAGGAAACTAATAATTTTCCCCTCGGTCCATTCTAAACATCTTAACAGTCATTCATAGTACAGTCAAACATTCTCATCACATATCTCTTTTCATAACCTCTAACGGTCATCTTATTCTAACTTAACTCAAGGCCAGTCAGAACCTATCAGTACATCAGTCGACAAACTAAATAATCATAACTTCCCTCTCAGTCTACAGGTACACAACCATACCGTCTCCTCAGTTTAAATGAACACAACCATAACAATATTTCACACATTTAGTCTAAACAAAATCCACCATTTCAAACCTATCCCCTATAAGAAACATCAACAAGTTTCAGTTGATTAACATCCAGATGCGCATATAGACATATCCAGTCGTCACAACATGCTCACAATACCAAGTCCACATTAATCCATACAAAATAATATATGTTTTCCCAGTCAAACACAACATAAAATAAACATTAAGTCCAAATCCAAAAGCATAAATCACAACCGTCATCCTCATTCAATTCAGATAGAACAATACAACTCAAATCCGTATGTGAGTCCAGTAGGAAGCCCCTTACCTTAACTTTACTCTAATCCCCTTGGTTGGACCCAAGTTTGCCAAACAACCTAAACATAACCAACATCAATCAACATCTTTCTACATCATTTCATTCATTCAAAATCACCCCAAATGTGGCATTAGCACTTACCCCACTAATGAAAAGACGAGGCCAATCCAACCAAATAGAAGAATCAAGGGTATGCACGCTTCGACGATACCTTCAATAGTGTCACTTCAACCAATCAATCGACATTACATCTAAAATAAATATCTACAATTTCTTCCACAATGCTAAAAATACAAAGGCCACCATTTAACCTTACTCAAATCTTTTCACCAAAGCAGTTCGTAGCAAAGCAGAAGCGGGCGATCAAAGAAGAGTACACACGACTGAAAAGGAACCTGCACGACTGTGAGAAGACGTGCACTCTGCCTCATTCTCAGTCGACGAACTGACACGACGGCTGGGCTTCATGAATGGAGACCGACACGCATATGAACAGGTACAGTTGTTTGAACGGAGAACACGCACGACAGGAAGGGGATGCACGCAAGATTAGTTCACGAACAGGACAGAGAGACCTTGACCGAACACAACTACATGGTGAAGACTCACGGTTGGAAGGCAAAACCACGTGACAGTGGTATCGTGGAGCCACGTGCATGGGGCTTGGCTTCAGATCTGTTCGAAAGTGGTACAATCGGTGAAGGGCGATGACAGATGAAGAAGAGAAGAGGAAAGGGTTGCGGCAGCGGCTTGGTCTTCGACGATCGGCGATTGTTAGGGCAGAAAAGAAGAGAAGAGAAAAGGAAGAAGAAGAAGAAGAAGAGGAAGAAGAAGAAGAGGGGGGGGCTACACGCAAAGGAGAAAGGGAAAAAGATTTTTTTTTTAATTTTAAATAATAATAATTAATAATAATTATTATTATTATTATTATTATTATTATTATTATTATTATTATTATAATATATTATTATTATTACTTTTCAAATTCCTTTTTCCTCTTTCAACTCTTTTCTTTTTCAATAGGAAATTTCTCTTCCACACTAAGTATAATAAAATAACACCCAAAAATTTTAAATCTTTAAATAACGAGACAATTTAATTAAATCAAGGTACCTTAGAGTTCGGAGTGTTACAAAAAGTCTTTTACAACAAATTCATTCATAACATGCTTACTTATCTAGTTTAATTTAGGCAATGTTAAATATGCAAAAACATAAACTTATAGCATAAAACATACTTGGCGAGTAGAAAGGATCATATTAGCCATAGGGATAAAAATCAAAGACTTACATCGTAAGTCAGTCTACAAAATCTAAAAACTAAGACTCTGATACCAATTGTAACAACTCAACTCTTTATACTAAGCCGAGGTCATTACCAGTAAAATAAATAAATACTTTTTATTTGAAATAAAAGAAAATACTAAACTTTAAAGGAAATGTTTTGAATATTCACACACACAAAAAAAAGAATTTGTCAATACAGTATATAAAAAGAAAAATAAATAAATAAAATACTAGTTCGGGCCTTATTTAAAATAAAAAGAAATATCTAAAGGTAAACATGAGTTCTGAAATAAATTTCTGAAAATTAAATACTGAAAAGCATAAATGTTGAAGAAAACCTAAATTGTCCCCTATGGCGAACCACAATCACTTCTTGTCATTCGCTGTACCTTTACCTCTACCTTTGCCTGAAAAAAATGAAATAAGAAAAAGAATGAGTATAAATTTATACTCAAAAAGTGACCCGTTATTAACTTCGCTACACGTCTGTTAACTTAAATAACTTTGGAAATCATGGTGTTACTCACAAGCTAGTGCTTGTAAAGCATGAAATCGTGTTTAATAAATAATGCTTGAAACATGATGTCACTCACAATACGTTTATGTATACTTGGTCGTAAATTTCTCTTAAGGCTCCTTGATCTAAAAAATTCATATTTATTCCTTATTTAGTCCCTTGAACATGAAAATATAAAAACTTCTCTTAAATATTCCCAAAATAACCTCGATAGCATAACAATTTCGCCCATCTCGTCTAATTTTTCGTCCAAAATACATGACTTGACTTAGAAAAATCATAACTTACCATCCATAATTTTTTATGACGTAACTTTCTTCTACAACATTGCTCTAAAATGTTTTAGTTTTCTTACCTCAAATTTCAAAGCAAAACTAAAAAAGATGAGCTCTGTAACCTTCCGGGAGTGCATCTGACTCAAATTCACTTAAGAATTGACCTTCTCTCCTTCTGTTAACTAAAATGTTGGTCTTCTCGCACCCAAAATGTCTAGAAGCTCTCCTCAACAAACTGCACACAATTTTTTAGCTTTTAAGACTAATTTGAGTGAATTTGATCAAGTGAGTTTTGAGAAATTTTGTGTTTAAGTTGCCTATTTATAGGAATCCTTGCATGAAAATATCTTGACACTTCAACCTTGAGTAGACTTACCATTTAAGATCCTAATTACACCTCAAGCTTTACCTCCATATCAAAATGCATGTGAACATGATTAAGACACTTGGATTATTCCTTAAACCGTTTACTATAAACGTGCCACATAATTGTCCAAAACGCAAAGCTAACGTTCATGACCATCTCTTCTAATTTCTCATTCAGGCTACATGACTGAACTTAGAAAAATCATACAATAAAATGCATAACTCTTTTAACAAAAATTTCCTCGACAAAGTTGCTCTAAAATGTCTTAACTTTTTTATTTCAAAATTTCAGAGCAAAACTAAAAAAGATGAGTCTTGTAGCTTTCTGGGAGTGCACCTTCCTCAGAATCACCCGAGAACTAAACTTCTTGCCTTCTCTTAACTAAAACATCAACCTTTTAGAATCCAAAATGCCAAACATCCATCCTCAACAAACAAGACATAATTTATAAACTTTTGAAACAAATTTGAAGTAATTAGCACAAATGAGTTGTGAGAAATTCTTTGTCTACTAGCCTCTTGTCCTTCTCTCCTAATAGAAGTCCAATATTGCCAAAACATCCAAAACGCGTCTTAACTACTTGCCTTCCCACCAAGTCCAAAACACCTAATGTGTGCACTTAGCCAATTTTCCATTTTTTTAAACATAACTTCCGTTTAAAACATAGAACCTTAATGCCTTTTTCCAATAATATTTTTACCTTCTTTTGCTACAAATCTCATTCTCTCCCGTCCTTGCTAAAACTTATCAAGTTCCAAACATAATAGAAATTTTTAGGTTTCATATGTATCCCAAGAGAAGAACAAGTATGGACACTAGGTGTCGATGTTGAGATTTATGTCTTAAAACTCGTAGATTGTAAATATAATCATTTACCGTTAATAATAAAGTGTTATTATTGTAATAATTTTTATTGATTATATTATTAGTCTTGTCTTAATAGCCCAAATCCAATAAACTAACATCCTAAGTTGCTTGATGAGTCTTGAATGATATGTAGAGACATACAGGGATCAATGTTCGAGATCAACTTAAAGGGTTTACAATATATGGATAAGGTTGGGTACTTTATCCTGGTAACACTATGGATATGACTCACTTTGTATTTGATACAAACACAATAATCTAACGCATTCGTGTAGTTGATATGTGAATGAGGGTATCCTATGCAATGAGTTTGCATAAGATCAAACCGTAAAATAGTAACCACTAGATGTAACTCCATTAACTAGTTAGGTTTCTATTTCATTAAGATAACCTAACTAACTTAGTCTTAATCCTGAGTGTATTATGAACAACTGTTCGCATGCAATTATCTTTTAATTTTTTGTACGAGTGAAAGTGGTTAGATTTTTGACTCAATAACCTTATCATTTTGGGGACAAGACCGAGTGGATAGCTAGAAACATGATTACACAAGATGAAATTCACTCTTTTCCTACTTTAGGGTAAGTAGATGAGTATTCCCTTAAATGATATCTTTATGTCTTAAACAAAGGGTCCTACCATCTCTATGGCACGATAGAGGTTTCTGTTTATTTGTAGGACCATAAACATGTTGTTCATTAAAGGAGCACCGATATTTAAGCATTAGAGGTAACCTAGGGGTAAAATGGTAAATTGACCAAACTAGTGTTACGAGTACTCTTGAAAGACTAACTTATTGTTATTGGTCACATAAATATATCTACAGTGAGAAGAGTTCAGCTGTAAGTCTTTAGTGGAGTGTACACACAGTTAACGAATATTAATTAATGTGGTTAATGAGTTTAGCCAATTAATCTCTGATAGTTGTAACTTCTGATCTTTAGGTCCAATAGATCCCCTTCTTAGCTCGTAAAGGGTAATGAGATTTATTCACATTGGTTGTAATTTGAAATGTATAAATTTACTTTGGAAATTAGTTTAATGTATAGTGATACATTATAATATAAAGTTTATCAAACTTTATTACATAAATTTAATTTTGGATTTTATTCAAAATTAATTTCTGAGAGATAAAATATTTGAATGAGTTCAATATTAATTTAATGTGAATTAGATTCATATTAAAATTATTGGTTATAAGATAAACTTATATTTGAATATGATTCAAATTTAATTTAAGTTAAATATAACATATTTAATTTAGCTATTAGTTAATAGTTTAGTTTTCTTTAATTAAATTTGATTTAATTAAATCTATAAGATATTGCAGAGATATTTATTCAATTAAGATTTGAATAAAAATTAATTAAATATGATTTAATTAATTATATTAGTATAAATCTATAAGATATTGGAAAGATATTTATTCATGAAGATTTGAATGAAATATTATTTAATTAATTATATTAATATAAATCTATAAAATATTGGAGAGATATTCATTCAAATAAGGTTTGAATGAAATATTAATTAAATATGGTTTAATTAATTATTAACTAATTGATTAATTGTTAATTAATTAGTAGTTCGATAATAGAATTTCATGATTCTCTCTTAATCGTTTTTCTATTCCAAGAAGGAAAAAGAGTTATAAATATCTAGAAGAAAACAGTTTTCATTAATGAATTAATCAAGAAGAAAAAGAAAACAATGTTTTTGGATCTCTACAAAAAGAAAAAAAGTTTCTTTCAAATATCTCTAAACCTTTTTCCATCTCAATTGGTTCTCACAAACCAATCTCATCCCAGAGGATAGGGAGGTCTCCGACGGGTGGTGTCCCCAATTCGGTGGTTTGTAGATTCAGCAACGTTCTCAAAAGTAAGTTCTCTGTATCTTTTAAATAAAAAACATGCTTAGTTTTTATTTAAAATTTTGATTCTAAATTTTGCCAATGTAATGGTATTTTGGGATTTCCAAATTAATTTGAGGAATGGTTCTGTAAAATCTTCCGCTGCTATAGGGCTTTTATCCCTTCAGCCGAGAGGTTGTTGTCCTTAATTGCGAAGCTCTATATGTTTTATAAGTGAAATCTTCTAGATATATCTCTCCTAATCATATGGATCACGAGAAGTCACCATATGTGACGTTTAATGACTTCTAGAGGAGCATGCCTTAATTATAAGTTGGTTGAGCGAGTTATATCACATCGAGGTTGTCGCATTACTTAATCTCATTATAATGCATAGACATTCCTTCACTCTTTCTCACATACAAGTTAGTTTGCATTTTTTTCTCGCCATCCATATTCCCCCTTATAGAATCTCTAGGCCTAGACAATTAATTGTAGTTTGTTCTTGCATATATTTTATACTATTCGTTATTCTTTAATTCTTTTATACTGCCTAGATGATAATTAAACCCTAGAACTTATATCTTGAATCAATTTCCTGTGTTTAACCCTGGACCAGTCAGGTAAACCTAATATTTCGCTTGCAATTGGACAAGCAATAGGAAAACTTGTACTCAATGAGGACTTAGCTGTCACACGATATGGAGAGACATAGTGAGTACCTCGCATGCAGGAAACATGCTCAGTGATATATCGCCAAGACTGAATATAATTTCCATTCACCATTTACAAACACTAAGTCCTGGTTGTTGAAGAGAAACAACACTTCAACCACCACCACCAGTAAGTAATCGTTTATATCATATCCACACAATCATGTAGTTCTTTTAAAAGATTTGAAAATGGCTTCAAATATAAACATTATGTTAACCATGCTAAACGATTGTGTTGACTAAGTAAGCGATTGTATAGATCATATCAAAGTGATATTTAAACGATATTGATATTCCGGAGGAGAAGCTGGAAAAAGGAAAGAGAAGTTGAAGATGAAGAAAGAAAGAAAGAAAAAGAAAATGAATAAAAATATAAGAAAGAAAATCTAGAATAGGAGTTGAAAAAATCTTGAAGAGAAGATGAATAAATCGCAAAGAAAAAGAAGAAGAAATATAAGTGACGAATCGTCGACAATATCAAGAGCAAATTTGAAATTTATAAAAATATTTTACTAACTTTTGGGATTTTTTATTTTATTACACGGACCGTAAATATTTCGTTGTTTTATTATATTTATAAAAATTGACCATAATTTTTTCTCATCTTAACTATATGTAAGATTTATCCATAACAATTAAAGTATTGTTTTCGAAAATAACAATATATTGAATCATAAATATAAAGAATATCCAATATAAAATTTTTATGATACAATAAATATACATACTATCACTCACAACATAAATATTTGAATTACATGAGTCACGTCTCCACAATAATATATTCCCATTCAAACCCAATATATAGTTCGTAGCGCTGTTTCCTCAAAGGCAAGCAGTGGGTTGAACTTGACCAACTACAATTCCTCTTGCATTGTTACATCTAGCTTCGGCCGTTTGATTCTTATAGGTA
>JBBPDI010000009.1:16168348-16187234 GCA_037974545.1 Cucumis variabilis | reverse complement strand
TATATATATATATTAAATATTTCAATCTAAAAATATTTTCTCTTATTAAAATTAATATCAACTTTTCAATTTTATTTTTTTCTTTATATATATTAAATATTTCAATTCTAAAAATAATTTTCTTATTAAAATTAATATCAACTTTTCAATTTTAATTTATCTTTTTTATTTTTATTTTTATTTATTTATATATATATTAAATATTAAATATTGAAAAGTTACTTTTCTTATTTTGAGTCAACTTTTTTTATTAAATTCTCTTTTCTTATTTTGAGTCAATTTTCAAAAAATAAAAAAATCATAATACACGAGTAATTTATTCAACATATGTATATATATTTATTTATATTACCTAAAAATAATAATTTGCTAATTTTGAAATAAAACTAATTTTCTTAAAAAAAACTTTTATATAAACAAATTAATCATTTTGCTATATATCAAAATATCCAAAAGAAAATTGATCTCAATATTAAGATTAAATTAATAAGATACTAATGATATAAAACAGTTTTCTAATTATTAGGTTAGGTTTTCTGAATTTAATTTGAAACTGAACCATAATTTTCCTTTAAATTATTTCACGATTCTTGTTTTTTCTTTTTTGTTTTGCCATAAACATTAAAAAAAATTATTTAATTACCGACATGAACAATATGCATTTATGACTTCAATTGTTATTATTATTTTTGGAGTAAACTTCAATTTCTCTATTATTATTATTACTATTTTAATTTGTTTAATAACATATTTTGTTAATATATGTGTTTTTTTTGTTAAGAATTGGAAATTAGAAAAAAAATATATGTGTAATTTTGATTAATAAATAATCAAATTAAATTAGAAAAAATAAATTTAATAAGAAAAATTAAATATTTAATATTGTGATATTTAATATATATATAATATATATAAATAAAGAAAAAAGGAAAATAAATAAATTAAAATTAGAAAGTTATATTAATTTTAACAAGGAAATATATTTTTAGAATTTAAATATTTAATAAATATGTATAAATAAAGAAAAAATAGAAAATAGAAAATTGATATCAAAAAGATATTTTAGATTGAAATATTATATATATATAATTAAGTCAGGAAGAAGGTGTGGAATATAAATAAAGAAGTGTAGAACTTACATGGAATATATATAAATAATAAAAAAAAATAAGGTGTAGAGTCCAAAATTACCATATTTATATCAATAGTTTGGTCTAACCTTATTTTTGTCATTACTTTCTTTATTTACATTATTTGAGATAAAAGTTGTTATATTTGAGCTATCAAGTAATGAATGATAAGATGAATTTTGAGAAGCACACGTTGGTGAATACAAAAGAAAAAGGGCAGTTTATTTGGGAAATGTTACACATCGCTCTTCCGTTATTTGTCCATTTCCTAAAGTATGACTTTTCTTATGGTGTAGAAATGTTACACGTGTCAAACATGCACTTTTGTTTCTCTTTTTTTGAGGTAACGTATTCTAATTTGCACATATTTCATAAGTGATTTCTTTCCTTTCTTGATCTTATTTTTTGCATAAACAAAATGTGAACACATTTTCCTATTTCTATTTTTTTTCAATTTCTTTGTCTAACCATCTTAGGTTTTGAAATTTTGGCTCTTACTTCTCTTTTTGTTTGTTCACACCAAAAAATTGTAATACAAACATTAATCAATTTTATCTGTTTTTTTTTATTCACAATGTAAATATATTCTCATAAATATTAGTCCACATCAAGTTAATATTAATATTAAAGGATCTTACTTATCTTTGGAGATTTTGTACTAGAATTTTAGAGTATAAAAAAATAATGAAAGAATCAATTTTCGTGTGGAATCTTTTTAATTCTTCAAATTTTGTCTAGAAATTATAGTTTGATGAAATTTCATCTTCCACACCAAAAAAAAAATGAAGCCAATTGAGGGTTGTTTTCAAATATTTAAAAATATATCGCTAGATGTTCACATGAGATTTTCGAAAAAAAAATTATTTGTGAAGTTAAACTTGTATTGATGTTGTATTTATGTTGATTTGATACAATGTGATTCGATCTTTAATATTTGATCCTCTAATTCTCTTTCGATTAAATGTCTACGCTTGATTTAATGAAGCGGAGCACGTGATGTTTTTTCAATTGGAGCTTGGAAGAAAGCTTATATCTTCAAAGGAACTTCAATCTTCGAGTGCGACCTACTTCAGGAGTTAGAAAGTCTTCTAGTTATGTTCTTAGAAGAATTCTCTCTAGATCTTCTAAAGTAAAAAATTTTCAACCCCCACAAAAGAAAAGAATTCATCTATTTATAAAGTTCTCTAGTAAGCTTTATAGGCTTGACCCGGGTTGATTTATGGACCAGATCTAAGGGCTCAACAACATGAATTTAGGTCATATTTAGCATTTAGGCTAAATTAAGCTTATTTTTGAGTTCAATTGAACTTTAGCCAAAGTAAATAATATTTAATTTAACCAAAATAACAAATTAACAGGCATATATGACCTTTATTTTTTAATCTCAAATTTAAATTGAAGCCATAAATCCAATTTTATCCCAATATTGAGGCTTTTATTTATCTTAAAATTAAAATTGGTTATTCCAAATGCTTGTGCATCCTCAAAATAAATTAGGGTATGATAGAAACCTATCTCAAAATTAAATTTTGGTTATGTTTCAAATTTAATTAAAAAAAATCAATTTTCAATTTTTATCGTCAAATCAAATTAAATTGCAGGTAAAACCTTGAATTTTTTTCAAATTAAGGTTCGATCATATTTCAACTCTTATTTCAAATTTAAGTTAAACTGAATGTACTAAATTTTTAGTTGGATTAATTTGATAAGTCAAATTGAGCAAAAAAAAAATGCTTATAGTTTGACTTCAACTTTATCTTTTTTTACATTCATCCACTCATATACATGCATAATTCTCGAAAAATGGACATTTGTTGAATAAATTTTTTTTTTATCATTGTACTAAATCAATGATAAAAAATACAAATAATTGAATTTAGGACTAATTTATAAAAATTGGCATGTGTTCCAAATTAAAATTAAAGACATAAATTACAAATTCTGATGATGTCACATGTTTTCATTATGACCGTTCGATCAAACTAATTATTTTTGGTCCACTTAAATATTATTCACTTGAGCTAAAGTTCAATTGAGCCTAGTTAAATATTATGCACGGGTCAACTAGAAGAATAATAATTTTAAAGTTGTCATTTTGAAAAATAGCAAAACTGTTTTTTTTTAAAAGTCAAAATAAAAAAATACAATAAATAAGATTTTGCAAAAACACAAAATACCCTTATACACATAAAGTGTAAGCTACTTTCTTAAAGCTAAAATAAAATAAATAGACTTTAAAAAATCTTGAATAGATACTTTTCAATCAAAGTCAGAACCCTTCATCTTCATTTTATCCATTGCAACAATCTTTATTTTCATTTTTCATTTCTCATCTTCCATTTTGAAAATCTTCCTTCGTGTCCATTTTTCATTTTTCTTTTTGGATCTCATCTTCTTCAAGCGGGCAAACCCTAATCTTTCTATCTTGAAGCGGGCAAACCTCAATCTTCACCCACTTCCATTTGAAGTTTCATCTTCAAATTCATCATGCATTTTCAAGAAGAAACTTCATCATGAATTTTCAAGAAGAAGAATATAGACATTTGAAGCACACAAACACTATCTTCATTTTCCATCTTCCATATTTGATTTTCAAGTCTACAACCTGCAATCTCAAATGTTTTTGGATGGAAGAACAAAAACTTTCACTCAGAACAAAAAGATACAAAAGTTATCTTCCTTGTCTCTTAGAAAAATTATAGTTGATTTTTTTTATAAAATATTTATATTAATTATTTAATAAAATGTAGATGGAATTTGAGAGATTTTATCCAAAAACACAATACCTTAGTCTATTTTATTGAAAAAATAAATTTTATTTTAAAAAATAAATTAAGATCTAATACAAAAATTAATTTTAATTTCTAAATTATTAAGGGTTGAAATATTCAACTTATTTTGAAATAAAAATAAGGGATGAAATTTAATTTTCAAATAATAAAAAAAAATTGAGGCGTGTTAATACAAAAACTAATTTTAATTTTCAAATTCAAAATTCAAAATTTAAAAATTAAAAATAAAATGAATAATATGATTATTTTGAAATAAAAAAATAAAAAAAGTTCTTAAAATCTTCAACACAATGGTGAAATGGAAAAAAGAATGAATAAAGTTGTTGATATATTTTAAATCCCAAAATATTAAGAAGATGTTATGATAGAGTTCTCTACGTTATTAACAGATTGAAATTAATTACATAGTCATAATTACATATCACAAATTAATTATACTGGAAAGACTTTTAATAAACTCATAACTATATATCACAAATTAATTACGCATAAAAGACTTTTATAAAAATGCAATATATAAAAAATAATTACATTAATTACACTTTTAAATAAATATTGATAGAAATTATAATTTAATTAACGTTATTAAGTCAAATGAACATGTTTTGGTTTAAAAGTCTTTCTAAACACAATTAATATAATTGTTTTTAAATTTTAATTCATTTACATCATTGTATGAACCAATGGTATTGAACTAATTATATATATACATATATATGATGCTATATTTTTAGAATAAGTTAATTAGAATTTAATAAGAAACATTAGGAAACAAACAGAGTCACTTAAACAAAAAGAGCATAAAAAAATTAATTCAAAATAATAATTTGGTTGTTGTGTGATTCAACCAATAAATATTATTTTGATATTAAAACGTAAAAATTAATAATTTGGTTATTTTGAAATTTATTTTAAAATAAAATTAATGTTGAGATTCTCCCAATTTCAAAATAATAATTTGGTTATCTTAATATTCAAGCCATTAATGTTATTTTGAGATCAAATAGCAAACAATTTTTTAATTTTGAAATTGTTATTTTGGTACAAAATTTATCGTTGAAATTCTCAAATTCTAAAAAATAATAATTTTGTTATTTTGAAATTCAATTGGGTTATTTTGAAATTCAAATTCAATTTGGTTATTTTGAAATTAGTAAGATTGAATAAAGTTATTAAAAATTGAATCAATTAGTTGATTGCAGAAATATTAAAAAAAAGTTATGACATGGGTTGCTATATCTTTTACAGGTAAAAAATAATTAAAGGTCGATAAATGCATAACATAAATTAGTTACAACGTATAAACAAAATATTTACAAATGGACAAGGGAATATTTTGATATTTTATAAAATATTATGCACGTGCAAAAAATGTTATTTACTAAAATTCAAAAGAAAAAGTAGTTTTGTTGTTATATCTCTTATTATTCCTATTATACACTTGGGTTAAGGTTCAATTGAGCCTAAAAATAAGTTTAAACTTAGGAATAATAAGGGATATAGCAACGTAGGTCATTTTGAAAAATGGCATAACTGTTTTTTCTTTTGATTTTTAGCAAATGGCACTTATTGCATGTGCATGGTATTTTATAAAATACCAAAATACCCACATTCTCAAACTGTTATTATTTTACCTCTTCAGCGTAATTAATTTGTGTTATGCATTTATGAGTTTGTGATTATTTTCGACGTATTAGAAATATAGCAACCTACCTTAACATCTTCCTAATATCTCCAGACTCAACCAATTGTTTGAAGATTTTAACTTTATTCCATTTTACTAATTTCAAAATAACCAAATTATAATTTTTTTAGTTGAATCTCAACCCTTAATTTTATTTTTATTTCAATAATTAAATCTTAAATCTTAATAGTTAAAAAATTAAAAAATTAAAACTAGTTTTCATATTAGATCTTATTTTATTTTTTAAATTTGAATTTTTAAAAAATAATAATTTTTTCTTCATTCTACAACCCTTAATTTTATTTCAAAACAACTTTAATTGGTTGAATCTCTACCCTTAATATTTAGGAAATTAAAGCTAGTTTTCATATTAGATCTCATTTTATTTTTAAAATTTGAATTTTAAAAAAATAGTCAATATGTCTTCATCATGTCGACTGAACTCATTTCCTATCATGAATCATAAACTTGTAAGAGTATTGTTCAATGGTAGATGAGATGAAAACAACCGTTATCATAACTTCCATTTGGGTGAAGTGCATGTTTCATTGAACACGTCATTCAACCAACTTGTTTATCTAATTCAATCTAATCTTTTTTCCTCTTCTGAATAATATTTAATTTCTTTAATTACATTGTATCGTGATGGTCAGCAATCCTAATGTCATTACTATAGTTGAAGACAAAGATGTTTTGTGGTTGTTGTTCCTTATTTCTGTTGTTGTCGCCATGTTCCATCTTGTTCATCAAATTTTTCTATTTTGGGTTCCTCATCAAGAAATTTCAATTGCACATCTATTGTCGTTGTCTTAGTAGATTTGGATTCGTGTGTTGTAGGCATCTACATAAAAGAAGGTTCAATTTTTAGCAGCAAAGATACCTTAAAGAAACATAAGGTTGATGTCGGTTATAACAAAGCTTGGAGAGCCCATGAGTTTACATTAAACTTAGTGTGTGGGTCTCCAGAGTTATCATATGCTTTGTTGCATTAATTGAAAATAATACCATGTAGGTTTTACATTATAATTACAGTGTCATTAAATCATAATTATATAGTTTATCATTACTTTTTTATTTAACTTTTGATAGGTCTACAGACAACACAAGTAAATGATGATGACATATTCAAATATTATTTTGTGGCTCTTGCTGCTTCAATTCATGCATGAGAGTATTTTTTTTCGTTTGGAATATTTATGTATTTTATGTGGCATGTACTTATCAAATTTTCTTTTTTATAAATTTTCTTATGTTCATTATATATATACTTAAAATTTTATTTACCTATATATTTGCAATAATAATTACATTGTAATGATCAAATCATTATGTTTATGTGTGTTTTCCTAATTTTAAGTAATAACGATTGTTTAAATGGAAATTATTTTATCAATCTTCTTTTTTCATGTCCTTTTTATTTAAGTGAGAACTCTCTAATTTTTGTCTCAATGTTTCTTATTAAATTCTAGTATTGTGTGTGTATATATATATATATAATTAGTACAATACCATTAATTCATACAATGGTGGAAAGGAATTAAATTTTAAAAAATTGTTCCATTAATTGTGTTTAGAAAGACTTTTAAACCAAAACATGTTCATTTGACTGAATAACATTAATCACATTATAATTTCTATCAATATTGGTTTGACGTCTATAATTGGATGTTCATCTTATTGAAGAAATAACGTACCAACTAACATGATTTTAGGAGTGCCATACGTGTATGGTATGTTGTACAATACCAAAATACTCACATTTGCAAATTGTAATTATTTCAATATATGCATTTCTTATCAAAAGTCTCTCAAGTGTAATTAATTTGTAATATGCACTTATGAGTCTGTAATTAATTTCGACGTGTTAATAACATATTCAATCCCTATCATAACATCTTCCTATCTCAGGATTTAACAATTTTGTTGAAAATCTTAACAACTTTATTCATTTTTTATTTCAAAATAACCATATTATTAATTTTTATTAGCTAAATCTCCATTGTTGTTTTTATTTCAAAATAACAATTATGAATCTTTCAACCCTTAATAATTTGGAAATTAATTAGTTTTCGTATTGGATCTTAATTATTTTTTGAATTTGAAGTTTTAATTTAAAACTTCAATTATTTTTTGTATTAGATCTTAAATTATTTTTAAAATTTGAATTTTTAACTCATAGCCAATTTCTTCCTTGATTTTTCTTTCTCATTCTCTTATGTATCATCTTTAGTTTCTTGTTCTTCGTAACTAAGATCCTTCATTTGAAAGAATTACTTTTTTTAAAGGGAATATCTCTTCTTTACTACTTAAAGTTTCGTTTGTTTTAGATTTTTTAGTCATTTCTTCAGTCACCTATGTAGCTCTCAATCAATCATTGCATCTTGCATTTGTCATAGACTTCTTCTCTTTTGTCTCTTTTAACTATATGAAAAAAATGATTTTAAAATGATTTACTATTCTGTCTTTTTTTTTTTCCCAACAAAATAGGTTAAAATATTGTGTTTTTTATATAAAATCTCTCAAATTCCATCTACATTTTATTAATTAAATAATATAAATAATTTCAGCTAAAATTTCCCCTAAGACACAAAGAAGATGCAACTTTTGTATCTTTGTTCTTCCGAAGATGCAACTTTTGTATCTTTGTTCTTCCGAGTGAAGGTTTTTTGTTCTTCAACCCAAGTGTTTGAGATTGCAGGTTGTAGACTTGAAGATCAAAGATGGAAGATATGGAAAATGAAAATAGTGTTTGCGTTGCTTCAAATGTTTATATTCTTCTTCTTGAAAATGCACAATGAAATTGAAGATGGAACTGAAACTTCAAATGGAATGGTAACTTGCAAAAGGGAGGGTGGAGATTAGGATTTATCTGCTTCAAGGTGGAAAGATTAGGATTTGCCTGCTTGAAGAAGATGGGATCGAAAAAAAATGGAAAATGGAGACGAAGGAAGATGGAGAAACGAAAAACAAAAATGAAAAATGAAGATCACTGGAACGGGTCTGGAAAATGGAGATGAATGGTTCTGATTTTATGATTGAACAAGTATGTAGGTATAATTATGTTTCAACATTTATTAGAGTGTAATTATGTTTATTTTAGCTTAAGAAAGTAGCTTGCACACTATGTATATAGGGATATTTTGGATTTTTTTCAAATTCTTATTTATTATATATTTTTTTGTTTTGCCATTTTTGAAGAAAAAAAAAAGTAGTTTTCCTATTTTTCAAAAAATGACAACTTTAAAATTGTTATTCTTCTAGTTTGCCATTTAATTAGCCTAAAAGCTAAAAATGACCAAAATCTATGTGGTTGAGCCCATGGGTTTGGTCTATGGACCAACCAAGACCAAGCTCATAAAGTTCACCATAGAACTCTATAAATAGAGGAATTCTCCTCATTTGTGGCGAAGTCGGAAACTTTTTACTCTAGAAGATCTAAAAAGAATTCTCCCAAGAGCTATAAGACTTCCTAATTCCATTGAAGTTTCTTTGAAGATACAAGCTTTCTTCCAAGGCTCCAACTTCCAGAACATTACATGCTTTGCATACTATAGATCGAATCACATCGCCTCAAATTAACATAAATACAACATCAACTCGAGTTCCCAACTTCCAGAACATTACATGCTCCACATACTAAAGATTGAATCACATCGCCTCAAATTAACATAAATACAATATCAACTCGAGTTGTCCAACTTCCAGAACATTATATGCTCCGCATACTAGAGATCGAATCACATCAACTCAAATTAACATAAATACAACATCAACTCAAGTTAAATTTCTTCAAAAATCTTTTGTGAACAATAGCAAAATTCATCAAAACAATTAATAAGTTAAATTTTTTAATATTTTAGGAAAATCTCGATGGTCAACCAATCTCGGAATAGACAAAAAAAAAGGTGTTTAAACAATTTTAAAAAAATGGTGCTAGTTTTACAAAACAAATTAAAAGCTAATAAAAGCTATTTCTAACAATTTTCCTTGGAAATGCCCCTTAAATCATATAAGAAAATAATTTTAATAAACAGTATATTATATGAAAAATGAAAAAAAAAATGAGATAAAAATATGACATGTGAAGGGGATATTTTTCTATATAGTAATCATTTCCAAGATGACAAAAAAGAATGATTTGGACCAATGAAATCTGTTTTTTTTTTATTACTTTAAAAAATTATTTCCAACCATTTCGTGATTTAAAATATTTGTCTACTAAAAATAAGTTTTATAAATATGGTATGTTAATAAGGGGTGAGCGATGAAAAAGAATCACAATAAATAATTTTCTAATTATAAATAATCAATAATAGTTATATGTTTATGAATTATAACGATATCAAATTAAAACTTAATCTCGATAAATAATTATTTAATTTTTGATTTTAATATTGTTTTGATTCCTATTATTTAACGAGATTAAATCTTAATTTGATTCCTATTATTTAGTGAGATTAAGTCATAATTCAATCCTTATACTTTTGGTCCTTATATTTTTAAAATAATTCATTTCAACCTTGGTATCAATCTTGACACATCTTATTGAATGAATGTTATACTATAGGATAGAGTTTATCACAAAAGTTACTAAAAATGAAATAGAAGAAATAGAATAAGATTATTTAAGGTTTAGCTTTTATTTAGAAATAATGAAAGAGTCAATCTTTTTTTTTTAACAAAAAAAAAACAAATTGTATCATTAACCTACAACATCGGGTGAAAGAGACATCGCAACCTTTTTTTTTTTTTGTTGAGATTGAGATGAAGTGTTGAAGGCAACATATCATGCAAGCTAAGCTTTCAACACAAATCAAGAGATGATAATTGATATATTTTATAAAGGATTGACAAAAAGAATGATAAAATAAGAGGTTTACTAAATGTCACATTTTTATTTAAATTGATAAAATGAAAAATAAAAAATATGAAAAAAAATTGTTGAAATAATATGTTAAATGGACCTACCTAACTAAAAAAATTAAATGCTAAATACAATTATTCAAGAAACAAAAAATATCCTATAATTAAAATCAAACTCTCAACACAAACACCTATCAAAATTCTAATTTTCCTTAAAGCCTGAAAATTAACACCAAATTCTTCCATTTGCATAAACTATTGGAGCTTCCAACTTCGTCTCCTTCAAACTCTTCAAAGTCTTTGTACATTGGAATTTTCTTCTTGTCAACTCCTCTAATTAAAGACTTTTGGATTTTCTTTTTGTTGGCTTCTTTGGCCGAGGACTCACGTGGTGAACAGTCCAGCCCACTACAAACCCCAAGAAAAGTCATGGCTGAAGACGGAAAATGCCACTCAACAAATGCCGCTCGACTCTTCTATCCTCCTGTCTGCGGCTAAATTCGTGAAAACTCATTTTAAACCACTTAAATATTTGTCATTTTTCTAAATTCATTCGTCTAATGATTCATAATAGGCTAATTGTAAAAGAAAAAAACTAATCTAATGTTTAAGAAGTTTTAATTAAATCTTGTTTTTCAATTTATAATAATGAATACGTAAAAAATGAAGAGCGAAAAAAATATTTAAGGTCATTAAACGAATTGTAATAATTATCCATATTGTTGGTTTATGATCGGTTGTCAAATTAAGAGGTAGGCACTAGGGGTGAAATCAGGTTGGGTTGGGTTGGGAGACCTTCTCAACCCAACTCATATTTTCGGGTTATTTGGGTTGGCAACCTGAATAACCGATTTAGTTTCTAACCAAACCCAACTCAACCAATAAAATACGGGTTGTATAGTTTTTTTTTGTTGTTCTTTTTCTAATTTCTAATCGTTATAAAAGTTCAAACATATATAATTCAAAATTCCATACAATAAATTCAAAATTTATATACCTAATTTGTTTTATTATTAAATTATATATATTAATTCGGGTTGGGTTGGGTTGAACCGAATTTTTAACCCTCCAACCTGAGACCCAACCCAACACAAAAAAATCAATTTTTTTTAACCCAACTCAACTCATATTTTAATCAAATCAAACCCTTATAATATGGGTTGGATAGTTTGGGTTATTGAAGTTCAAGCTATATTCATACCCTCCAGTAGGCATATCGTTCATGAACTCAAATTGAGAGCCAAACGATAGATGAAGAAATTAGTCCATATAGAAGGAGAAAAATAGCTGAAGGGCATGAGAAGCTTGTTACAAAATCATTATTGAAAGCAAACTTTAAATGGTAGGATATAACACTACTTTAGAACCCTCAATCCAAATAAAACAAATTTATTGATAAAGAAATTCACAGTATGAAGAGCTCCAAAATCATGAGAATGGTAAATGATTTATTTTAAAAAAATTGTCGTAATTGAGTTCAATTTGCATAATTGGATTTGGTTTGATATGACAAACAACATTTGCTAAATACCTTGTGTCTTTCCACTCAATCTCATAAATGAATGATCTCATATCTTTGTTTCATTCATTTGTAGTTCGATGTTCCCTTCAGTCCTTGAGACTGTAGAAGTCTTACCTATTAGGATCATTTGACGTTTGGCTTTTTTACCCATATAAAAAAGTGTAAGATGGTGAAAATTGTTTGAATTTTAAATTTAAATTTTAAATCTTATCTTAAAATCTAATAAGATTAGAGGGATTCAGTTATATTGTCCTTTCCAATTTTCAATTTTAAAAACTAAAGAAAACAACATTTATACAATTGAGGGCTTTTTTTTTTTTTTAAATACAGATTATTGGATATCCACAATACATTCCGAAAATAGAAATTTTGAAGTAAAATTTGTAAGGGTGCACCAGGCCCAAGCTACAGTGCCATACTAGGGCGACGCTCGAGAGGCCCAATAGCAAGCTATTTAATGGGTCCTCCCCCTCAGACAAATAAATTTAATATCATGTGGGCTGAACAGTTACTACACTTGATCTTAGCCGAAAGGCCGAGAAAGGTATACTATTCAACTTCCACAATCCCAATTTTACAGCTTACCCGCCGTCACATATTGTGGCAATAATAGCGATGTGGGAAAACCAAAGCCATTCATCCTTTATTCCATCCATGAGCAACAAATATTCAAAATTCACTTCAACCCTTCCGGAGTTTATGTTTTACTTTTTGAGAAATGTTCTGTTGTTTTGTAAATCTTTTGATTTTATTTTAATAAATTTCTCAAAATTAAAATTATTAAGTTATTCAACAATTTTTAAAATATAAGATTGAAATCACGCTGTGTTTCAAATATTCTTTTAATAAGTGGTTTTAGGAGTAATAATTAGAGTGTTTTACCAACACTGAAAAATAGTTTTTCGTATGTACTTTAATTACATTGTACAAAATATGTTCAAATATTTTTCGCTTCCTTATAATTTATTTCTATTTTATATATTGATTAATTTTTTTTAACTTGTCAAAGTTTTAGAAGTTAGTAAATTAGAAGTTTTAGAAATTTATTTAGATGTTTTTTTGATTGATTTTGAAGTGTTTAATTTTTAAAATAATTCATTTTAAAATAAATGAAGATGTTTGACATTTGTTTCAAATAACTTTTAAAAAAAAATGAGATTATAAAATAAACAATTTTAAAGAAAATACATGCAACCAAATTTCAGAAGAAAAGTTTATTGGGTGTTTAATAAGAATCCTCTCAAATATCTATTTTTCTTCCATTATTTTTTTATTTCATTTTTCATATATATTTTTCACTCAATTTTTTCTTTGATTTTTAAATACTTTGAGTATTTTTTTCAATGTGTCCATATACACTACTTTATAGGTTTGCAAATGTTCCTCTCATCCAAATCTACTCTGCATTAACATCTATAAAAGAAATCATGAGGACGTCAATAAAAAAAACACGATCGTTCAGTTCAAGATGAATGAAGAATGTGCTCGAATTGCACATTTTTTTATCTAGTTGATATTACATTGTCTCGAAAAAAATTATTGATCTTTTTTATATTTTTTTTTTGTTAGAAATCAAATATATTTTCTTATGATTATATATTTACATTTCAAGATGTTTGTTCTTCTAAAATTGAATTATCCAAAAAAATTTAATATAAAAAAATGAAATTAATGTTTAGTTTAAACTTCAATAATTTTAAAATTAAAAAATTAATAATTTTAAGATAACATACTATTATTTTTAAAATATATTTTTTTAAAAAAAGATTCAAAATGTATATTTCTTTATAAAATTAGTTCATAATATTTAATAGTCTTTTAATTATGGTAATTTAACTTGAGTATAAACATTGTTAATATATGATAAATCAAACACAGTTTTGCATATAAATATTTATAAATAAATTAAATCAAACATGCAAGTGTTTAGATTTTAAATTCGTTTTAAAAAAATATATATTTTTAAAAAAATATTTTTTCATAGATAATTCAAACGTACATTAATGTTTCTATAAAATTAAAAAATCTTTTAGGATTTGATTTGAAAGTGCATGAAGTAAACTTATAATTTCATCTAAAATATTTTTAGAGTAATTTGTTTAATTTAAAAAATAAGTAATTTTGAAAATAATTGTAAGTGTTCGGTAACCATCGAAAATGAATTTTAAAATGATGAGTTTGTAAAATAAGTTGGTTTTGTATAAATGCTTGAAAAAATAATTTTAAGTGTTTAATAGTTAATCTTTCCATAATTTATCACTTAGTATGTTGTTGTGGCTACCACCGACGAGTTACTCCAATAACCACCGCTAACAACCATTTATCCAGCAACCACACTCAGTCAAATCTAGCTGCTATCATTGCCTCCCACTCGAGGCACCACCATTAGCCAACTTTGATAACCTCATCGAGCGACGGCCACCAACAAACCTTTGATCACTACTGCAGGCCATCACTCTAGCTCGAAGACCACTCGATCAAATTTAGTTTGATTTTTCTTACAATTTGTTATTTCTATTTAAATTCTCTATACTTATCTTTGCAAATTTTTGCTGACACCTTTTCCTATCGTAGAGGGAATTTGATAAGTTCGAAAAAAATTCACTGCATATTTAAACTATTCAATTTCATATTTCTAGTTTAAATTCAAACTTCAACTTCTAGCATTGGTTGACGTTTATTCTTGATCAACCTATACCACTAACTTGACAATCATAATTTAAATTATTAATTCAACTATTTTATAATCGTTAATTTGATATATTAGTAAAAATACTTTTAGTAGATAATAACCCAAATAAACTTATACATAAAAATATCTTGGAATGAAGAATGAGTTGTCAAACCCCTGTATTTTTATATTAAGCAATTTTTACAAAAAGATATTTGAATGAAAATGATTTTTTAAAAATATTTTTTTTCAACTTGCCCCTAAATTAATAATATTAAAATTTGTTCAATTTTAATATTTAATATTCCATTTTAAATTTTATATTTTTTGTTGAAATTAATTAAATAGTCATATTAATTTTCATGCAAATTAAAAAAACACAACATGTGAATATATTTTTAAAATTTATAGTGATAAAAAATCGTAAAAAGAAATATAATGAAAAATCTACCACAAAACTAGTAGGAGAAACTAAATTTAAGATTTATAAAAATTCAGGAACTAAAATTAAACTTTCAAAACTAAATTTGTACAAAATAATCTAAAATCAAGAACACTCAATATATGAAGAGTTTGATAATTCATATTTAATTTAAAGAAATATTGTTTAAACTATTGAAGCTGGGCATAGAAAAGTATGTGTTTTCAATAATGAAATTGAAATAAAAATCATAAAATCTCTCAAATTCAACTTCTTAATTTTTCAAATGTACATAGAGAGAATTGTTTTGTGAATAGCAACTTTTGTTGAAACAAAAATGCTGTTTAATTTTCAGAATCAAAATCATGTGAAGTTGTTTTAATAAGAAAAGGAAAGAAAAGAAAATATATATATATATATATATATATATATATGGTAATTTAGAAAAGAAAAAGAAAAGGAAAGAAAGAAATAAAAGAAAGCACGTGTGATGTGTAAGAAAGGGATATAGATTCCATTGTTACTGTTGAAAATTCGAAACTTCCAACATGTGAGAGACCCCTTCTTTTCTCTCTCTCTCTCTCTTTTTTTTTTCTTTCTTTTCTGTTCGTTTTTAGTGTAAATGTAATGTAATTAAGTTGCATACTTTTTGGTAAGAGAGGAGAGGCCGACCATACAAATTTCTATTCTCTGATTCTCCACTCCTTTAACACCTTCTTCTTCAAGCTTTTCTAACTTTTTTCTCAAATATCACACACATGGATATATGTACATATATATATCCTTTTTCTAATTGTTCATGTACCCTAATTAGAATCTAAGTATTAATATCTTTTCATCTCATTTAATACTACTTATGTTTTCTTGATTCTCTATATCTTTAGTTTCAAATTATCTCAATTTCATATCCTATTTCTTAGGATAAATTATATTAATGTTGTTATGTGAATGGTTAATAATTTAAGATAGTACTATTATAATAATTAAGGACTGGAACGATCAAAATAGTTGTCCATCTATCTTATAAAGAATTTGAGTTTGCTTTTAACTTTTTCAATATGAGATTTTCGATGTACTTTTTTAGTGGCCAAAATCATATATTGAAAAACAAAGAATTCAAGATAATTCTTTTTTAAATAGATGTGTTTCATGGTTTCTCTTTTTTCTTCTTCTTTTTTTTTTCCTTTAACTATGTATGCATTTACGTCTTATAATTCTAAATGTTAAATAATAGATGTGTTTCATTGTTAATATTTAAGGTCTCATTTGCTAACCATTTTGTTTTAACAAATTATATTTATTTTTTCTTAGTTTAAGTAAAAGGTAGTTGTATTTTTAGCAAAATTTCGATTAAGTTTTTAAAAATAGTTCATTTTGTTTAGTTTTAAATTTTTTATTATTTAAAATTTAAAATATTGGGGTAAAAGTAAATAAAAAAGGCAAGAATTTTATTGATATAAAAAGTGTTTGTAGGCTTAGTATATTTTTAAAAGCTAAAAACTTTAAACCGGTTACCAAACAATACTTAACTTAGTTGTGTTATATCTAATGAATTTTTTGAACTTTCAAGCATATCAACTATATTTCTCAACTTTAATTTCAATTATGTTAAATACGTAGGTCTATACACTTTCAAAATGTCAAATAAGTTGGTGTGTTTTCAAATATATTTCTGACATATTTAACATTTTTTTTCTAAAAATCAAATTTTTTATTAGACATAAATTAAGTTATGTGTTTAATTAAAATTTCACTTTTGTATTTAATAGATTCTAATTATAAAAATATATATAATAGACCAAATAATTCAGTAAACACATTAAAGGTTGAATAACTGAATATATACAGAATCGAAAGTTTAAAACTTCTTACTTGTTGCTTAAAATTTAATTTAAAACATAATAATATATAAACTTGAAACATCATAAAGTTTTGTCCTTTTGTAAAATTCTTAAAGAGGAGAAACAGATAGAGTTACCAATATTGTAGTAGCTTTAATTAGTTTTTCAAGTTTTATATTATTATTACTATTGCTGGAAAAAATTAATATTGTAACTAAATTTATATCCACCTGTTGTAAACTAAAATTGATGAGACTTATTTAACACAAATTTAGAGTTCTTTTGAACTTAGTTCTTTTGAGCGATCCAACTAAAAAAGTTGGAGGAGTAAGTTATTATAACACCTATATTATAATATAAAATTATAATCTACAATTAATTAAATATACTACTTCAAAACTTTCTAATTTATTATAGTATTTATTATTTTTAAAATTTTTACTTTTACTATAATGTTTACCATACTCTATCCAAACATAAACTTAATTATTATTCAAATTAAAATAATCCACATTCTAAACTCTAATTATTATAACTTACTGACTTTTATATTAACCATTAATTATAATAATCAACTTAACGTCTAAGCACTCTCAAAAGTTGATGGATCAAACAAGTATTTTAATATATATTTTACATTATAAAATTAGTTGTAGTCACCCACTAAATATTAGACGTCTAAATCTCAAAATTTATTAACTAATTAATGAACACGTTTTGTGTTATATATTTTGTATGTAAATGCTACAGAAAATTGGCAAAAATAGTACATTTTTGTTTTTCATATTTTAAAAGTAGCAGATTTTTTTAAAATTCATAAAACTGATTTCTATAAAATACTAAAAAGTTTTAACTTATCCATTGTTTTGGGTTTTTCCAGTGCATCTCGGCGTAGACATTTAAATCGAGATTATATCATTTTTCAAAATTTCCCAAATCTTATTTATTTATTTTTTATTTTTCTAAAAAAATATTCAAATCTTATCCCAAATCTTAACTAAATTTTCTTTTAAAAAAACTATGTATCTTGATTCATCCGGTCAAAATTGTGCAATATATGATAAAATTAAAATTAGTTAAGATTTGGGAAAATTTGAAAAATTGATAATCTCAAATCTTTATTGAACAGTCTATCAATCTATAACCAATCATAATAATTTGGTTATAAATTAAAGAAGAATTAATGTTCCCTTTATCAAGTTGCAATGTGTACTGTATGCATATATGAAATAGTTATTAGGGGTACGTTTCATTCTGCAAAATACTTTAATCATGATTATTGAAACTTCAACCTAAAATTCTCCCTGATCTGATATCAGATATACTTTGTTCCTTCTTGTCAATCTTAATTTACTTCCAAAACATCGGTAGAGGATACTATTAAGTGTAGAAACGTGAGAGATTGTCCAAACAAGAAAGCACGTTAGCGGTGTCTCGAAGAAGCTTCAATGCTCTTGTTACATATTAAGGTGTGAACATTTATCCTAGCTAGAATACCCTTCTCAACCTGCAAATACTCGAACCCCCATGAAGACAACTACTCGAAAGGGTTCAAGAACCTTCGCAAAATGGTAGCATAAGGGCGACATACGTATTGAGTGTTGGTGTACATATGGAATACTTTTCGAGCAGTTTTTAGCTTTTTTAAGTGGTGGATTTCCTTGAAAAAAAAGTCTCCTTTAATCCATTTAGCTGGAAGTCATATAGCCTAAATTACTATATGATATTACATGAACAATCTAATTTTCTAATAAATTTTACAAATATCCTAAATGAGTTTCTAAATTACTATATGATATTACATGAACAACCTAATTTTCTAATAAATTTTACCTAAATGAGTAAATATTACACAAATGTATGACCCAAATTACTTTAATACCTATTTATATTATTTAATTGATTTATAACAAATATCTAAAAAGGAAAAAATCGTGGAATACGATTTTGGAAAGAAGTGGA
>JBBPDI010000009.1:16145022-16156523 GCA_037974545.1 Cucumis variabilis | reverse complement strand
TTGTGGGCGGAGATCGGAGGAGAATGAAGAAAGTAATAATAGAAGTGAGATCACTCTCAAATTCTGATTAATATATATAATTATTCTAATTAGTTCAGGATTACAATTTTCTTTATTATTTATCTTTGGAAGATTTAAGAGCTATTTATGTTAATATATGTGTTTTAATTTGAAAAAGAGAGCAAAAAAGGTTTCGGACGATTAATTAAAGGATGATACCAAATGGAGCTCTCAATATGTAAAACTTTATTTTGTGGTATTTATTTTTAAACAATTAGAATATGGTGTTTTTACATTTTCTTAATACATCGATTTGAAGAGGGAAAGAATTCAGGCTAATAACACTTCAAAATAACTAACTATCTATTCATAGTCTTTTTTATTTTTAATACAATAGTTAAAAGATTCGAAATTAAATTTTTGTTTACGTGTTTATTAATTTACATTTTTATTCATTCTAATTACATGCTCATATACAAGCAGTTTTTCCTTTTTTTTTTCTTTTTTCTTTTTTAATTGAACTCATACCATAATGCTTATATTTATCAATTTTTGTTACTTTTGTTTTTTCCCCCTTTAAGAGTATCCTTAAAAATCAAACCAAGTTTTAAAAATTACAAAGGTATATTTATGTAGTTTTTCAGAATTTGTTATTTTTTATTTAATTTAATTAAGAATTCAAATATTTATTAAAAATTTAGCTAAGAATTCAAATATTTATTAAAAAATAATATAAATGATAAAATAAGTTGTGAAAAACAATGTTGATCCTAAAATGAACTATTTAATAATGAAAACATGTATAATAGTAATGATATTATATGGATAAAATAATCTTAATAGACCACAATCGTAAATGTGTAATTAAATTGCTTTTGATCCCGTTTAACTAAAATTATGAATTTATCTAATTTACCGTTATAGTTAACCAAAACCATAATGGTAACAATAGAAATAAAATGTGTAATTCATAGTTTGTTGTCTAAAAGAGTTACAATAATGGTGACCATAACGATAATGACATAATCTTGTCACGTAATCGAATTGATCACTCTCCACTTGTCAACTGATTGCAGCTTTTGTTTAGAAATTTAGATGTAGGCTTCATGTGCCAATATGGATGTAGAAGACAAGTAAAAAACACAAAACGTAATTGCACACAATCCACTTTTTAAATTCTACCATTGATTCATTTTCTTTGGACTAGGTTAAACATATGTCAGTACTCTCAAATTTCATTTATACCTGTTAAAAATTCTCATAATGTAAATTGGCGATGAGGCAGAAAACATTTTACTTTCTTCTCTATACATACAGAGTCACACATGGTGTGGTGTGAGGTAAATATTTGAGAAAAATCCTTGAAATGCAAAGGAAATTAGGGCAAACCGAATAACGACAAATTTAGAGACAAATAACACAATAAGGCTTCCGTCGTTTGATCCAAGATGAAGCCCATTTCTATTAATAATGGGCCGTTACTAATACGTAGTGGGCCAATGTTGGATCGATAAACTATTAGGGAAATTATGAGGACTTTCTACACTAATGGTTATTTGTATATGTCCAATTACACTAATAGCCAAAAACCACTATTTATTTCATAATCACTACCCTAACGAGCTACTATACCTCGCAAAACTCGGCTAAAAAGAACAATAATTTAGTTTTTTTTTTTAAAAAAAGTACTTTTTTTGCCACATAAATTTTTTTAGTTAAGTGACTTGATGGGTTAAACAAAGGTAGATAAGTGTGTAGTCTGACTTACACAAACATAGATGTTTGTAAAGTGTAGACTACATCCAAAATATTTCTTTAGAAAAATGACTAAGAATGAAATTTTGTATTATTTGTAAATATTCTAAACAAATTTGATATGCAATTGTTTTCTTTTTAAGTTATTATTGAAATAAATAGTATGTGCATGTGTATGTTATGCATGATGATACATCTTTGAATTAAATTCTTTTCTTTTGCTGTGTGATATGTCTTGATATTAATGGGTAAGGATTTGCTTAAGCTCTCATACATATTTCATTAGAGTTTCACGTGTATGACTTAACTTTGGCCTGTGAACTACTATTATGTACTAAAAGTTTGCAGTAATGAGAACTCAATTCCGTGCCTTAAAACTCTAATGTCATTTTTGTGTGCATACAAGCTTTCCTTTCCTACATCCAATTGTAAGTATTGAGAAAGATTTCCTACATAAGCTAGGGTTAAACCCTATCAAATTGGATGCCTAGTTTTATCTTTTGCAATGAATCTTTACAATATAAATGTATTCATAATATGCGATGATTCTAGATGTATTACTTACATCTATTATATACAAGGTTTGAGTGGAATGCAACAAGTGACATGGTGAGTGTGGATGTAATAAACTAACTATCATCATATTGCAGACGACAGACAATGGATGAAGGAATAAATTCACTATATGATTAGTATGACTAAAAAGACTTAGCAATTCCTTGAAATGATAATAAGCATCATACTTAACTTCTAAATAAGACAAGCAAATTCTTGATGCTTATGTCACACATATTCATATCTCTAGATGTATATATCACTTTTCTATGAGTATAATGTATGAATCAAGCGTTCATGTTTCAACCTTTAACTAAGATAAGCTACCTCTTGACACTAAAGTGTCACACACGTTTGTATCTATAAATGTACAAGCTAAGGTTCCAACCAAAGACTTAAATTTATTTTTAAAGCTAATTCTTTCTTTGTTTAATGAGATCTAAATTTGCTCTCTTAAGTAGTCAACCACCAATACTTAATTCAATCTTTTGATTGGATTAAGAATTCAATCTCTTGATTGGATTAAGCACAAATTAAACAAAATGAATTCCCTATTTATACACACTCTTGAAAAGAACTCTTTTATATTTTTACTTCATTTAAAAAGTTGATTATATTATAAACATTAGGAAAATACTTATTTAAATACTTAAATACTTAGTGTCCAACATGTGTCATCTCATTAACCATCCAACACTCATGCCATATGTCAACCAAACATGGTCTTTTAATGGCCATGTAATGTCACATCTTACTTGCCAAGTTACCTATAAATAGTGACATTTAGTGGAATTGTAAGATACACTTGAATGAGGTGATTTTCAAATAAAAGGGAGATAGTGGAGAAATTTGAGATTTCTTAATTATTTTATAGGAAAATTTTTAAAAATAGTAGATTTTACAAAATATTTACAACATATAGCAAATTCTATCATTGATATGTTATAGTGAAAGAAGATTATCAGTGGTAGAATCCAAAATTTTGCTATAGCTTGTAATTATTTTAATTTATTTTGTTATTTTTAAAAATGCCCTTATTTTCTAAATTATTTATTTATTTATATATTATATTATTTAAATATTATATATTTTTTATTTTCTTATTTCGATTGTGTCCCGCTTTCACATCAGGTTACTCAAAATACCAAAAAACTACAAGTTCTGTCACATTTGGATTTTGTTGTGTATAATTCACTTTTATCTTATTTTATATCTTAATATTTTATATCAACAATTTTTTTTAAAGGTATGGTAATAAATACTGGGGTGGTTTATAAATTATATATATAAAAAAAAATTCTCACACTTCAACGTTTTTATAGATTTTTGTTATATTTTTTTAAATAGTTTTAACTTTCTTCCTATATTTTAAAAAATATTTATTTTTAATTGTGAGCATAAGTTTTCTATTTCACTACCATTTTTTAATATATTTATTTTAATTTAAGTTTGAGTATACTTTTTAGATTTAAATATCCAAATTTCAATTGAATTGAAAAATGATATTTTTAAGTAATATTTTCAAATTTACATCTAATGAACCTAAATATTATAAAATTTCAAATTCTATCGATAATAAATTTGGAAGTCTATCAGTGTTTATCTTTTCAGATTTGGTTATCATCGTTTGGTTATTAGGCTCGATTAGTTAACCATTTTTGTTTCTTTTTTTTTTTTATCTTGTTTTGGTTTTTGAAATTTAAGTTTATTTTCTCTCCTTTCCTATAACAATTTGCATATTTTGTTTGACTTAATTAAGGACAATGATCGAATATTCAACCAAAATTTTAAAACAAAAATAAATATTTTTAAAAGCTACTTTATTTTTTAGTTTTCAAAAATTGACTTGGTTTTTTTATACCATTGGTTAAATGTAGATAACAAATTAAGAGTGCTCATAGGCCTAACATAGTTCAATTCAAAATCACTAGTGGAAAACAGACTTTTCTAGTGAAAAAGTTCAACAATTACAATGTAATACTTATTTGTAAAACGAAACTATTGACTATGGCTCATGAACAATGAACTCCTAGTTTCTATGCTTAGACCCTCCCTAAATATTAGACTCATTAACTTCCACAAATACTCTACTTTTAGCATGAATTTTGAAATCCTATCAAACTAGGCTTACTTTCAACTCCCCTTAAATATAAATGTTTCTTGACTTCTCTCAAATAAGAATGAAAAAGGTAATACAACTTAGGTCCCTTGAAGAACAACAACACTCTTTAATGTTGTTCAGTTTGAAAAACCTTTGACCAAAAAATAGAAATTAAACTCAAATTTTTGTGGTAAGGCGGTGGTATTTGAAAATCCAAAAATCAAATGAAAACTAGAAGGTATTTTTTCTCTCTTAATAGTTAATCGTAGGCTAACTGACTAAGATCTGGTTGCATAGGGTATATCGTAAAACAAATTATTTATAATCTATCAAAATGAATATTAATTTATTGGTTAGTTGCATAAAAAGAAAAAAAAAGCCTATAATAATAGCATATATAGCACAATGATAAAATAATTGTATATATAGCACAAAAAATAGTAAAAGACTAAAATACCCACCCCCAACCACCACTTTGGGCGTTTCTTGCCAAATTTCTCAAATTAAAAACTATCATTGATAGCATCTATTAGTGATAGCTTTCAACTTGAGAAATGATTATTTCACAAACTTCTTTTCGATTTTTTCACATTGAAAGCTATCACTAATAGCTAACAAGTAATTTTTTTTTATGATTTTTTTAAATTGAAAGCTACCACTTATAACAATTGATATCTGTTATATATTGCTATCACTGATTTTAATTTGAGAAATATGTTATCAAATGATATAATTGATAATAACTATGAACAATAGTTTTTTTTATCAATGATAGCCATTGAATAGAGTAACTTTCAATTTGAGAAATATGGTATCAGTTCCTATCATTAATATCTTCTATCAGCTATGTTGCTATCAATTGATATTTCTGATAGCTACTATAAGTTTTTTTTAATTTTTTTATATTGCTATCAACATAAAATGATATTACTAACATTATCAAGGATATCGTTGATAGCAACTATAAGTGATATCATTCAAAGAATATTTTTTTTATAAGTGATATTTTCTTGATAAACGTATCAAATCTAAATTAATGGGGTTCAATTAGGCTATCAATTGATATTTATGATAGCCACTATCAATGATATTCTTCTATTACTATTACTAATAATTTCTATCAGTGATAGCAACATATAGATATCGTTGATATCATCTATAAGTAATATCCCTAATAGGTTACTATATATCAATGATATCAAGGTAATGCTACTATAAAGTGAAATTGTGGTTGTTTGTTTTTAGTATAAATGGACAAAGAAAAGGGACTAGATCAACATGCTATCGATAACAACTTTGAATTACTAATAACATACTATCTATATGATAGCTTCTATCACTAATAGTATAAATGAAATTTATATAGTTGCAACTTTTGTTGAAATAAATTATTGATTTTAAGTTATACTATCAACATTTATGTCATTTAGAAATTCAAAGTTTAAGTTATCAGTGATAAATTCATAAAAACATATTGACATATTAGGCAGGATGTCATTGATAGAAGTCATCATTGATAACATGAGATGAAGAAAATTGAAGGACAAAATTTGCATTTTAAAAAAGGTACCATATGATCAGTAAAAAATTGTCATTTTTGCAAATATTGTTCCCTTATGCTATAGACTATATTTATTTTTTAATTTGCGCTATTTGGTGCAATTTTTCTTAATTTATTTTAACACAGAGAAAAAGACAAATCCTAAATTTAGATTCAGCTTTCCTAAAACACCATCATTCTATTCAATAAAGTGGTTATTGAGGACTTATTAGTGAAAATAGAGTACTATAATCTTGAATTACTATAAACTAAGATCCTGAGGCAATCTAGTATAGAATTGAACTTTATGTAAAGACATAAACGTGGATCAAGTTCGAGTATATAGCCCAAATGGTCTATAATGTATGAATAAGGTTGGGTGCCTTATTTTAGAGATACTATGGATGCGGCTCGCTTTGCGTAGTTAGTACAAACGATGTGATCTTGAATCGTTCGTGTAGAGACATGGAAGTGGAGACATCCTATGTAAAGAGTCTACATAAGACTGGAACCATGAAATAGTCCCTTTTAAATTATAACACCGTTGGCTGTATAAAATTGACTATTTCAATTATTGATGACCTAGGTAACTTAATCTTAATCTTGAGCTAACTATGAACTTCTGTTCCCACAAAATTATCCTTATATCTACATAGATGGGGGCAGCTCCCTGGCCCAATAAACCTTTCATTTCATAGTTAAGATATAGGGTGGACGACTAGGGACATAACGTGTAAGACTGAATTCACTTCTACCTACTTTAAGGTTAGTAGATAAGTTGTTTTTTTAAGAACTGAATCCAAGTCTTGAACAAGGGGTCCCACCCTTTCATTGATCCAAGAGGGATTTGGTTTATAGCTTGGACTTTAAACCAATTGTTCAATAGTGAATCAGTGGGACTCAATGAACAAGATGTAGTCTCGAGGGGTTAAGACAGTTTTTTGACCTAGCCGAGATTACGAACAACCTGTGGAGGATTAACTTACTGATCATGGTTATATTAGATAGACACAAATATATCTATAGTGAGAGGAGTGCAACTATAAGACTTTAGTGGAATGACCTATTAGTTAACGAATATTGATTAACTTGGTCTAAAAGGGTTTAGTCAGTTAATCTTGGATCATTGAAGTCCATGATCTATAGGTCCATTAGGTTCCCCTGTTAGCTCATAAGGAATTAACTTAGAACAATATGTTGGAATAATTCGAATTGTTTGAATTAGGTAAAGAGGGTAAAACTGACAAATATATCTAATATAGCTAACTATTATAAGTTTGAGAGTTTTATGTTTAAATGTGATTTAAATATAAAAAATTGGAATACAGATTCATATTTGAAAGCTCAGAATTGATGAAAATGGTCGAAGTTGTAAAAAATCAAAATCTTGATTTTTTACTTTCAAAAGTCAAACTTTGACCTACTTTAAATTCAAATGTGATTTAAATTTTGGAAAAATGAATGTGGATTCATGCTCGAGAAGTTGGAATTAGTCAAGACAGACAAAATGGTAAAAAGTCAAAATGTTGACTTGAAAAAAGTCAAAGTTTGACTTTGATTTAAAAGATGAAATGACCATATTGTCCTTAGACTAAATTAGTGGGGAAATCCCATTAACACTTAGTGAGATAGGTGGCTACATGAGATGTAAACACCTAGCTTACTAAGTTTCACTAATGGTTAGTGGAATGCCAGGTGTTGAGATTTTATGAATAAATTACATGCATTTTTGCATGTAATTTGCTTATAAATAGCTTCATTATTCAAATTGTTAAAAACTTTTGCAATTTTTGCAATTTGAAATTGATGGAAACGGTAGACATGCATAACAAAATAAAGATTGAATTTTACTCTGATTGCAACTAAACACTTTAGTGATTAACATGCATGACAATTCTAAAATGAAATAAAATTAGGGTTAATTTTAAAACTCATCTTTGATACTTTTCTATTGTCGTAATCTCGTCACGATCTCGAAGTCGGGACTACCACTAGCGTTAACCCGCTACAAACTTAAAACCGAGTTACGGGACTCGAACCATGAAGGAAATAGAGAGAGTGATGGATTTAGGAGGAAGAACTTAACTTTGAGATCTTGTGGAGAGAAAAAGAGTTTTGGTTTTAATTTTACAATTTCAAATCACAAAATCAAAATTTACCAACATTAGCAATCCTCTCTTTTTATAAGCAAACTACATGCAAAAACTACATGTAGTGAGCTTTCATTCTTCACACTTGGCATATCACAAAGTAGGTGTCTCACGTGCATGAAGTCATTTGTTAATTACACGCAATGTGTTTCCAAGGGTAATATGGTAATTTGACATTTAAAAAGTAAAAAAAATCAACATTTTGACTTTTTACCATTTTATCCATCTTGAGTAATTTTTATCTTCCTAGTATGAATCCACATTCATTTTTCCAAAATTCAAATCAAATTTGAATATAAAGTTGGTCAAAGTTTGATTTTTCAAAGTCAAAAGTTAACATTTTGACTTTTTACAACTTTGACATTTTCCATCAATTTTGAGATTTCGAATATGAATCTATATTCATAATTCTAATATTTAAGTCACATTTAAACATGCGGCTCTATCTTAAACTTATAATTGATGACTATATCAAATATATTTGTCGATTTCTCTCTCTTTACCTAATTCGAACAATTCGAATTATTCCATCATAATGTTCTATGTTGTTTTCTTTTGAGCTAGCGGGGAAACCTAATAGACTTATAGATCATGGGCTCCAACGATTCGAGATTAGCTGTCTAAACTCTTTAGATTGAGTTAATAAACTTTTGTTAACTAACCGATCATTCCGCTAAAGTCCCGTAGTTGCACTCTCCTTACTATAGATATATTTTTTGTCCATGTGATATAACCATGATAATTAGTAAGTTAATTCTTCATAGGTTGTTTGTAACCTTGGCTAGGTCAAATTATCGTTTTACCTTCGAGACAACATCTTGTTCCTTAGATCCTATTAATCCACTATTGAACAATTGGTTTAAGGTCCAACCATTAAATCGAATCCCTCTCGGGCTAATGAGAGGGTGATGCCCTTTGTTCAAGACCTGGATTCAGTCCTTAAGGGAACAACCTATCTACTATCCCTAAAACGGATAGGAGTGTATTCCGTCTTGCACCCTATGTCCCTAGCTATCCATCTGATCTTACCCCTGAAATGGGAGGCTTATTGGGCCAGCGACATTGAGCTGCCCTCACCTATGCAGATCTAAGAATAATTCCGTGTGAACAGAAGTTCATATTTAGTTCAGGATTAAGATTAAATTATACTGGATATCTGTAAACGAAATAATCAATTTTATTAAAGTCAATAGTATTATAACCTAAAAGCGACTATTTCATGGTTCCAATCTTATGTAAACTCTTTACATAGGATGCCCCCACTTTCATCTCTTTACACGAACGATTCAAGATCACATCGTTTGTTCTAACTACAAAGCGGGTCGCATCCATAGTGTCCCCAGAATAAGGTGTCCAACAGTATTTGTATACTATAGACTATTTAGGCTATATACTCGAACTTGATCCACATTCACTAGAAGAAAATTTCCCTATAATGTCGATTTAAAACTGACATTAATTGCCTTTAGTGTCGGTTTAGAACCGACATCTATGCTAGCGTTATTAAAGGCTTTTAATGTCATTTTTGATTTGATGTCGGTTTAAAAACGACATCAAAGGTATCATTAATGTCGGTTTATAAACGACATTAATGGCCACTGATGATTTTAAATCGACATTTTTATGGTGTTATTGTTGACCTTTATTGCCGGTTTGCCTTTGAAGTCATTTTTAAACCGATATCAATGAATATTTTAATGTCTATATTAAAACGACATCAAAGCCCTGTTTATTCTTTTAATTTATTTTTTTTAATTAATTGCATTATTGTCCATTTTTTATGGTATTGAAACTGACATTATTTGTCAAGAATTACGACATGAAATATTCGTCATCGAATATTAAAAAAAATATAAAAAAAATTGTTGCACGCTTGCTAGCTGCCTACAACTCCATGGCTAACCTTATATACTACATCTATTTCACCTGCAAGGTAGAAGATCAACACCTACAAAACCAGCATACACTTACACACTTCCACAGCAAACCAATAATATTTCTAGCTATAGAATTCAACACATAAAACACCTACAAAACCAGCTTACACTTTTTCACACTTTCATGGAAAACCAATATTTCTATTTCACATACAAGGCAGAAGATCAAGACTTACAAAACCAACATACACTTCCACACTTCCACAGCAAACCAATAATATTTCTAGCTATAGAATTCAACACATAAAACACCTACAAAACCAGCTTACACTTTTCTACACTTCCATGGAAAATCAACAATATTTCTTACTATAGAATTCAACACTTAAAAAACCAGCATAACAAATAATATTTCTATTTCATCTACAATGCACAAGATCCAACACTAAACTTTGAATGTTCGATGAATAGCACTCAGGTACTTTAAGTTTAGATAGTATCTTACAAAAACTCATCTTCTCTGCTCGAGATAACGTATAATATGCTGAGGGTAAAAAGATCTTTTTCTCCCCTACTTGAGGGGCTAACTCTGATCTAATGTTCAATTCCACTATATCTAATCGACTCTTAATTCCATCTTTCGTATTATCGAGATTATCAAGCAATGTGCCAATGAGATTTGCACACACATTTTTTTCGATGTGCATCACGTCTAAACAATGTCAAACATCAAAGTATTTCTAATATTCTAATTAAAAAAAATAGAGTTCTTCTTCCAGTAAGTACCTGAAGAAATCGCTTCACTATTCTTTTCCTTCATAGTTTTCTTATCAAATGAATATTTGTACTTGTTTGTACAAGAATTTCTTTCCCACTCAATGGTTCTGGAGCAGATCCTAATTCTTGTGCATCATTGAAAACTTTCTTCTATTTCCTATATGGATGATGATGTGGTAAAAACTTATGATGCCCAATATATGCCATCTTTCTTCTTTTTGACAAATAAACGGATGAAGTATTCTCCCCACAGATAGGACATGCATGCTATCCTTTGATTGTACAACCACACAAGCTGCCATAAGCAGAAAAATCATTAATGGTCCATAGTAAAATAGTTTTAAGCTTGAAACATTGATCTTGATATGCATCGTAACATTCGACCCCATCACGCTAATTTTTTTTCAAATCATCAACTAACAGAGCTAAATAAATATCTATTTCATTTCCCAGTTGTTTGGGACCAGATATTAGTACAATCAACATAAAAAAATTTCTTTTCATACACAACCATAGAGGTAGGTTGTATGTCACTAACATCACTAGCCAACGACTATATCATACTGCTAAGATCTCCATGCCGATTGACCCCATCTATGGAAAAAGCAAGATGCAGATTTCTAGGTTCTAACCCAAACTCTAGCCACAAGTTGTCTATTTTTTTCCACAATAATGCATCTTTCAGATGTTGTAATAAACCATTCACTTCTCTTTTTCTGGCATGCCATGTCAATAATCTTGATGTT
>JBBPDI010000009.1:16120233-16140718 GCA_037974545.1 Cucumis variabilis | reverse complement strand
CATTTGACCTTTCAAGTCAAAAGTCAAACTTTGACTTTTCCAAGTCAAAAGTTAATATTTTGACTTTTTACCATTTTGCTCATCTTGACTAATTTTGACCTTCCGAGCATGAATCCGCATTCATTTTTCCAAAATTCAAATCACGTTTGAATATAAGGTCGGTCAAAGTTTGACTTTTCAAAGTCAAAAGTCAACATTTTAACTTTTTACAACTTTGACCATTTCCATCAATTCTGAACTTTCTAGTATGAATCTGTATTCATATTTATAGTATTTAAATCTTATTTAAATACAAGTTCTATTTCTAATCTGAAAATTGACGATTATATCACATATGCTTGTCGGTTTCTCTCTCTTCTCTTAATTCAAACAATTCGACTTATTCCATCACATTGTTCTAAGTTTATTCATATGAGTTAGTAAGGGAATCTAATAGACCAATAGATCATGGGCTCTAACTATTCAAGATTTGGCTAAACTCTTTTAGATCGAGTTAATCAACATTCGTTAACTAACGGATCATTCCACTAAAGTCTTGTAGTTGCACTCCTCTCACTATAGATATATTTGTGTCCATTTGATAAAACCATGATTAGTAAGTTAATCCTTTACATGTTGTTTGTAACCTCGACTATGTCAAAATACCGTTTTACCCTGGAGACTATATCTTGTTCCTTAAGTTCCACTAATCCATTATTGAGTAATTGGTTTAAGGTCCAACCAATAAACTTAATCCTTCTCGGGCCAATGAGAGGGTGGGGCCCATTGTTCAAGACTTGGATTTAGTGCTTAAGAGAACAACCTATCTACTAACTCTAAAGCGGGTAGGAGTCAATTCTGTCTTGCATCCTTTGTCTCTAGCTATCCACCCGATCTTACTCCTGAAATGAGAGGCTTATTGGGCCAACGCTAATGAGTTGCCCTTACCTATGCCAATCTAAGGATAATCTTATGTGAACAAGAGTTCATAGTTAGCTCAGGATTAAGATTAAGTTACCTAGGTCATCAATAATCGAGATAGTCAATTTTAAATAGTAAACGGTGTTATAATGTAAAAGCAAATAATTCATGGTTCAGTCTTATGTAAATACTTTACATAGGATATCCCCACTTCCATGTCTCTACATGAACGATTTAGGATCACATCGTTTCTACTAACTACAAGGGTCGCATCCATAGTTTCTCTAAATAAGGCACCCAACCATTATTCATATCCTATAGACTCTTTAGGCTATATACTCGAACTTGATCCACGTTTATTGAAATTAAGATTATAATATTCAATTTTTCAATGACGACTTTATTGAACAGAATATGATTACAAACTATGAGTTTTATTACAAAAAATTCCAACACTAATTTCATATAGAATTCAATTCAATTCACTATTCCCTCCAAAACCACTCCCAATTTCTCCAAAATTCCAAATTCTTTACCCTCATTCTGTAATTTTTGGATCTTCAACAAATTTTCCAGAATTATTGAAGATGCAAGGCTAATTTCTTGATGTAATTTGGGCTTTGGCGATTCTAATCTTTGATAATTTCATTACTTTGATTTTTTATTGTAATTAAGATTTGATTCTTCTTTAATCTTGATGTAATTTTTGTTGAAATCATCAATCATTTGTATCAAGAATTAGATCTTTGATTCAATCTCATTAATTTTTATAATTTTGATTCTTGGTCTTTGATTTTTTGATTCAATCTTTATAAGCAATTTACCTTAAGTATATCAATTAGTGCAAGATTAATTGAATTACTTGTTTCTACACAAAAATTCTCTTGATTCTTAATTGTATCTCTCCCATTCTTGAAATTGTTTGATGTCTTATGAATTTCAATTATTCTGGAGTCAATTGTTGGAAATTAAATGCATTCTTTTTTAGTGCACAAATTAATTCCCATTTAATTCCTTGGCTGCAATATTATGAATGATCTTGTAATCTTCCTTAAAAAACAATTAAGACTTTAGTTAAGATTGCAAGAATTAAACTAATTCTCCATGAAATCCATCCTTTTTCTTGAATTTTGATTCAAAATTCTTCTAAGATCAAGCAATTTGATCTTGTGAGAAATCTTAAATCAAAATCCCCTTCTTAGTTAAGCATGATTCAACTTCCTTTACTTTCTTTGATTCAATGATAAGATTAGATTTATGCCTAAGCTTATTCCTCACTTCTCTTCTTGGAATTCAATCTTTAAATTCTCTTTTTGTGAATTGTATTACAAGCCAAATTTTTCATTCTCATTCTCCCTTATAACTTCCCCAAAAATTGTTTTTCATGCTTTTCTTTTCTTTTTGTTACTAATCTCATTCTTTTTAAGCATTACGTTCAAGAAAACATCTATCCTACACTCTCTTGGGTTCGACACCCGTGCTTGCACCTATCTACAATAAAAGTCAAGGGTAAACTACAAATAATTTTTTGTCAAGGAGATTTAAATAAGTATCCTTCGCAACCACTTTAATTTCCAAACATAAGTGCGTTGATAACGACCTTGCTTATATATTTTGCATAATTCTTTACTTTTTGCATATCAACTTCGATCTTGTCAGGAAGGAGAAGGGTTTTAGAGGCAATGAGGGGAAATAAAGTCGTCGATGAAGCAAAGGACAGATTTGAAATTCATAGAGAAAAACGAAAAGATTTTTCATGACGAAGATCTGAGATTCGAAGAGAAAAACGAAGCGATTTTACACTATACAGATCTGAGATTGGAAGAGGAAAATGAAAAGGTTTTTCATGCTAGAGATGGTATCAATTTGGAGAGGAAATCGAAAAGAAAGATAGGAAAAAAGATAGTAATATAAATAATTGATCATTCTCAATAAAGTGTTGTTGTTATCATTTCAATAATATTTATTAATTATTTAGCATTAATCTTATCTTAATCATAAGAATTGAATTATATGTAGAGACATACAAGAACCAATATTCAAGATACAATCTAAAAGATCTATAGTGTAAGGATAAAGTTGGGTACCTTATCTTAGTAACACTATGGATACAACCCACTTTGTATTCCATACCAACTCAATGATCCAACAAATTTATGTAGGTGACATGTGAGTGCGAGTGAGGGTATCCTATATAATGAGTTTGCATAAGATTGTACCATGAAATAGTAACTACTGAATGCAACTCCATTGACTAGTTAAAGCCTTCTATTTCAATAGGATGACCTATATGACTTAGTCTTCATTCCGAGTGTATTATGGGCTCATGTTCACAAAGGTGTCATTTGAATTGCATGGGTGAGAGTGGCCAGTTAGCCAACTCAATATGCCTACCATTTTGGGGACAAGATCAAGTGAGGAGCTTTAAACATAATGGTACAAGAGATGGAATTCATTCATTCTCGTTTTAGGGTATTTAGATGAGTGTTCCCTTAAATGGTGACTCCAAGACTTGAATAAAGGGTCTTACCCTCTCACTGGCTCGATAGGGTTTATGTCTAATGGTTGGATCATAAACATGTTGTTCAGTAGAGAATCATTCATATTTATGAAATTAAATGTAACCTAGCAATAAAATGGTAATTTAATCTAGTTGGTATTACGAACACTCGTGAAGAACTAACTTGTTATAATTGATCTATATTCATTGATCCATAAATATATCTATAGTTAGAAGAGTATAGTTGTGAGTCCTTAGTGGAGTATACACACATTTAATGAATATTAATTAATGAGTGATTCATGAGTTGTCAATTAATCTCATATCAATGGAACTTCTTATCTGTAGGTTCATTAAGTCTCATTCCTAGCTCTTAAATGTTATTGAGATTATTATACCTTGAAAAGAATTTAAAATGTTCAAATTTAGATAGGGAATTAATATAATGCATGGTGATACATTATAACATAAATTTTATATTTTTAATTAAACTTTATAATATAAATTTAATTTTTGGATAAGATTTGAAATGAATTTATGAGATGTTTAAATATTTGGAGGAGTTCAAATATTAATTTAATATGAATTGGATTCATATTAAAATTATTGGCTAAAATTAATGTGAGACTAGTACCTAAGTAAAGAGGTCAAAGTGTGACCAAGTGTTTTGAAGAAGGCGTTTTGAAGGAAGGATGTGGTAAGAAGCTGGTGTTGAGTTAGTTCGCAAAAGAAAATGAAATGTTGCAATAAGGCATTTCGCATCTTAGAATCATTAGTTGTTTGGAGTTCTTCATGGGATGAAGTTAGGTGAGGAAGATGTTTAATCTTTATTTGACAAGGGTTACGTGTAAGGATAAGAGTTAAGCATGTTTAAGTTAAACATAAAGTTTACACGTCTACCACTAAGAGCAAGAGCTGGCGAGTTATTAAGAGACTATGGATGACTAATCTGCTTTTGGAATTAGTATAAACAGATGATGAAGTCAAATTAATAAGAAGTTTTGCTGTTGGAAATAAAAAAGAAAGTGAAGTGTTGAATTGACCCTAGGTGTTATGCGAAAAGGAAAATTGAGTGGTGGTGTATGATTTCTTTTAAAAGTATTTGTTGCATTAAAGTTTTCTTTAAGTTATTACTGATTTGAAAAGACATTTTATATGTGAATGTCTTGAAGAGATTTTGAATGATGTTTTACGATATATATAAAGCATGTTTTATGAATGTGAAACTTTGTACAAACTATTAGTCTTCTTCTTGTCATTTGAGCTAACTATTATGTGCACATAAGGGATAAAGGCAGCTATGTAGAAAATGGTTGCATGGTGGAATGAAGTTGGTCAATGCATAAAAGGTGTGTATTGTGTTTAGCAGGCTAAGCAACAAGGATTGAACCAGGATATTCCCGGATACTTTTGATAAAAAGGACATCATTAGTAGTTCAAACGCGAGATGATGAGTCTTGGTGTAGGGACTGATTCATGTTATTGGTGAAAGGATTGTTTAAGACTAATGTGTGTTTATGCGAAAAGAGGTGTTTACACGACTTGACATGAAATGATGATGTTTATGAAATCTATTCCGAAAAGATTTTCTTAAAACTACCTCACTAAGTTTTTTGACTTACATTTTAAGTTTCACTTCTCAAGTGATCAAGCATTAAGGTCAAAGTAAGGAAAAGATGAGAAGCTGCTAGGCAAGAAGAGATTGGCAAATGTTTAGTTTAAAGTTTGAGTTATTTTCTATGTATTTTTATAAAGGAACGGTAAAATGTGTGATTTAAGGTTAATAAAAGGAATAGTTTATATTATTTTGTTGAGTTAAGTGTATTATCGCCTAAAGTATGAATTTAATTTGTAAGTCAATTCGTCAGACAAATAAGCAAAATTTAAGGACCTAAAGTTGAGCTTTTGGTGTTTAACGCATCAGAAATGCTCAAAGTCATATTGCATCTCATATGGTTGCGGGGTGGGATGTGACAATTCATGTGTATTAGATACATATTAAAACCATAAGCTACGAGAGAAATACAATCGAATATGATTCATATGTAGGTCAAATTATATATGGTAATCAATTAATTATTTGATATAATTTAATTTAAGAAGCACTTGCAGTTGTGGCAAAATATAAAATGAAAATTAAGTTCATGACCAAACATTTTAAATTTTGCAAGAATTGCAAATTACTAAGCCCAACCCAATTGAAATTTCTGAATGACCGAATACCCTTATAGTTAAAATGTGTAACTGCATTTGATTACCGCTTGATTGCTATCTAATTTTCATTTTATTATCACTAATTATCAATGATATTGGTTACTATTTGATTGTTGTCTTATTGCTAGAGATGTCCACGGGGCAGGGCAGGGCAGGGCAGGGGATGCCACTCCCAGTCTCCGCCTCTGCCCCCCTATTCCATTCTCCATCTCTACCAAATTTCCCAGGGGAACGGGGTGGGGATTCCCCACGGGGATCGGGTTCCCCGTGGGAAAACAATTCCCCATTTATTTTTTAAAAAAAAAATTTATTGTTTTTTTTTTCTACTTTTTTTCTCATTTTTCATTCCACATCTATTTGAAATATGTATAGTTTTTCTTTATAGTTTATTTCTCATTCCACAATTGCTTTAAATATGTATAGATTTTCAATGTTTTATTTTTAATAGCATATTATGAATTTTCTTATTGAAGACAATTAAAATGTCAATTCTCATTGTTTATAAAAATAAATTCAACTATTAGAAGAATTTAGAAATTCATCCATAAATTCATAAAAATAAAAAAATCAAAGATCAATCCACAACTATTCTAACAAAGTCTTGAATTAGATAATATTTTTAAAGACACAACAACAAATTTTTTAAGAGAAGTTTACAAAATAACAATTCAAGGCAAACATAACCAAAGTCGAGTCAAGCCATCAACGAATTTTATCCAATTTTGTAGGAAATGGTTCCTGAAAAAGATATTGTACAAATTAGTATGAATAAATATTTTTAAAATAATAATAATATGCAAACTTATTACTTACATCATCGTCTATGTCTTGATTGTGAAGAACATTTTCTAACACTTTAGCATTAATAGGAGTATGCTTATCTATGTGAGCCATGTACAAAAAAAATTAGAGCTCAAATTGCAGTGAGTAAAAGTTTGTTAAATAATCTAAACAATACTATTAACTCATACCTTCGTTCCATAGCCAATCTTGAGTACACATCAAAGCTTCCAATAAGTTTTCATAAATTTGAGAACGATGTAGACCTACATGTCCACCACCAATACTAAATGCAGATTCATAAGCAATAGTAGTGATGAGAACAGCTAGAACGTCCTTTGCAATTTCATACAAAACATTATACTTGACTCCATTCAATTTCCACCATTGCAAAATGTTAAAATCTTTCGTTCGTGGTAAAAGAGATTCATCCAAATAACGATCAAGCTCTGATTTGACATTGTCAACATCATTCTCCACATTACTAACAAACTCTTTAAACTTAAGGTGGAGACCTTTCCTATTAGCAAGAGAAGTTTTACTACTACTTCCATCTCGCTTTAAAGTTGAATAAGATTTAGATGCAAAACATTGAGGTTCTTCTATTATACTTGATTTTGAACTATAAACCTTCATCAAATCACAATACAATTCGCTAACACATTCAATTTCTACAGTATAATGAGATTCATAGATTTGAGGAAAATAAAACTCGATCAATCTCATCTTGAATCTAGGATCTAATACACACCATATAGAAATCATTTCTACAGTATAATGAGATCCATGCATGAATCACACTCCAATACTTTCAAACTTGGAAATCATTCTTGATGCAATTACTTGTATCTCTCCAACATTAGAATTAAGCCAATTAGAAAGTTTCAACCTAATTTCACAAACTTCTTAAAAAAAACATTAGAGGTTGGATAACTCGACCCACAAAAAAAATTCAGTCATCAAGTAGAATGGTTCTAATCTATCACACATTTCTTTTGAAAAATCTCAAGATGTCTTTAAAGGAAGACAAGTGTATAGTGGTTCACGTTGCTTTAGACGAGGAAACACATCCTTGTATTCCAAAGCAATTTTGAGAATCACATATGTTGAATTCCATCTTGTAACACAATCAAGGCATAGTTTTTTAGTGCATGAAATTTGTAATTGGCGAACTCCTTCCTCAAATTTTTCTTTCCTTTTTGGAGAAATGGTCCAAAAATGAACCGTACTTCTAATCTTCTCTATACCATCAAAAATTACAGTCAAACCATCTTTCACTATCAAATTCAAAATGTGTGCACAATAACGAATATGAAACAAACATCCACGCAACCAAAGTGTCCTTAAATCTAACTTTCTTAGTAAAATGTCAACCATTGCATCATTTGTAGAACAATTATCTATTGTTAAAGTGGACAATTTACGATCTACGTTCCAATCAAATATACACTCCATTAATGCTTCAGCAAGTAAATATCCAGTATGTGGATGAGGCACATGTACAAATCTATTATTACGTAATAATATGTTAAAATGAAGAATAATAAATGTTGAACAAAAAATCAATTATAAGATGAAATATTTAAATTAAATTACCTCAAAAGTTTACTTTGTAGGACCCAAGAAACATCAATAAAATGTGCAATAATTGTCATGTATCCCTTCTTTTGGCTTGTCACAATCCACATGTCTATAGTAAGGTCAATTCTACTTTTGTTGCTTTTCAAAAATTTCATTGTTTAAATTCTCTCTTCTTCATAAATTTTTATTATATCTCTCCTCATCGTGCTTCTTGAAATCATCTTAAGCAATGGTTGAACACCACTAAAAAAGTTTTTAAATCCTTTGTGTTCAACCATGTTTATAGGATATTCATGTAAAATTATGGCATATGCAAGCTCTCTTCTAGAAGCTTCATAATCAAAGAGGGCTGAATTTAACACTAATTTTCCCTCATTGGTTTTAGAGGGTTTCAAGCACGATTGTCTAATGTCTCTTTGTCTACGTAATGGACAAATTTTGAAATGATCATGTAAATGTTTTGTTCCATTTCTAGATTCTCCTCCTAACTTTTTCAAATAATTACATGTTGCTTTCATGGTATCATTTATTTTTTGTCTTTTATAATGATTTCATACAACCGATGTTAATCTACTACTTTTTAGTATTTCCTCATTATCATCACTATCTAATGTAATAGGTGTAGATTAATCATAACCACTTGAAGCACTATTAATTGGAGTTGATTCACTCATATTCATAGATGTTGGAGTTGAACCACCTTGTTCTACTTCTAACTCATTATCATTAGATAGAGTCATTTTCATCTACAAATAGTAATAATGTACCCTCAAAATAAAGTAGACTAAATGTGTAAACATTACTAACATAGAAAATAATTTAAATGCATTAAATTCTTCCACTACATCACTTTCAATTAAACACATAACAAGACTTTGCATCATTATATTTTTGTTGAATTCACAACACGTAGTTAGTTTACATCATCTCTTTGCTTCATTTCATCCCATAAACTACATTTTATCATTATAGGTTTTTCAAAACAGATTCTAATTCAACTATTTTTCATAATATCTCACTATTTTAGCCAACATTTATTGTGCGCGCACACACACAGTCTATTATATTTATGTATTTATCTCATGAAACTACATCATCTCTTTGCTTCATTTCATCCCATAAACTACATTTTATCATTATAGGTTTTTCAAAACAGATTCTAATTCAACTATTTTTCATAATATCTCACTATTTTAGCCAACATTTATTGTGCGCGCACACACACAGTCTATTATATTTATGTATTTATCTCATGAAACTACATCATCTCTTTGCTTCATTTCATCCCATAAACTACATTTTATCATTATAGGTTTTTCAAAATAGATTTTAATTCAACTATTTTCCATAATATCTCACTATTTTAGCCAACATTTATTGTGCGCGCACACACAGTCTATTATATTTATGTATTTATCTCAAAGGCCAAAATGTGTTTTCATGAAACTACAAAACCTATTTAAAATAACTTTTAGGACACAACTTTTATGAAGTCTATTATATTTATGTATTTATCTCAAAGGCCAAGATGTGTTTTCATGAAACTACAAAACCTATTTAAAATAACTTTTAGGATATCCAAATCTTCTACACTTCTAGTTAACAAATACTTTTCTCAAATCATGATTTTTGTTCAACACATTATTATAAACTAACTCAAACTCATTAGAGTTCTCAAACACCCAAATAAGCCAAAAGAAAAAATAAAAAATAAAAGAACTCATAAAGCCCACAAAATTGTTCTTCACAAAGCACAACAATCAAATCAAGGAATTGAAACTTTGAGGCCCATGAGCAACTAAATTCAAACTAACTCCACAACAAGAAATTCAGAAAACAAAAATCAGACCAAAAACAAATGTGCTTATGATGATATCGACGAACACCCACAAAAAAGTAATAAATAAGAACAAAATCATACTTTAAAGCACAAAAAGCCTAACCTTCAGAATTGAATTAGAGGCTGTATTTAACGATTTTGAGTTTTATCCTTCTTGTTCGAATACGAAAGTTGCAAAATATTTTTAGACAGAAAAATCACGTTGAGAAAGAGAAAGGAAGAATAGAGAAAAAAAAAAGAAAAAGAAGGAGAATAGAAGTAGAACGAAAGAACAGAGAAAGAAGAAGATAAAATAGAAATGAAGAAAGAAAAGGAAGAGAAAAAAAAAAGAAAGAAAGAAACCAATCGGAGAGGCAGCACGGCACGACAAGAAGAAAAGGTTAGGGTAAAAACTAAAAACATACACACTGACACACTGACATAGTATACTTAACACTTAACTTATTTATTTATTTATTATTAATTAATTAATATATATATATATATATGATTATATTTTCGGGACGGGGCGGGGGATCGGGGTGGAGACGGGAAATACATTTCCCATCCTCGATCCCGGTTTGCCAATGGAGAAAAATCCTCCCCATTCTCCAAGTATTCAGGGATTCCCCGCCCCATTCGAGTTGGGTCCCCACGGAGCGCCGACCCTACAGGTTAAATAGACATCTTTACTTATTGCTATTTGATGTGCATTATGATCCAATCATTATTGATAGTGATTTACCATCTCATTATTATTTAATTTAATATGATATCAATCATTTACTATCTACTTACATTTTTATTTTATAATTACTAAGTAGTTTTTCGATAATCATCTTATTATGTTTCACCTTTTGTCAATTATTAAGTAGTTTATGATTACCTTCCATATTTTTGTCAATTGCTAAAGATTTTTTCTTTTACATTATGATTGACATCTGATTACCTTACATTTTTTCTTTTGTTAATTTCTATGCAGTTTCTTATTATTCTTCATTTTTGTAATCTATATAACATTGTCGATCATCTCATTGCCACTATGAAAAATGACCATTGGAAGCTTAACCACAACGACAAAATACTGAGATACTATCACTTGATTACCTTTCAAATTGTCCTTTGATTACTCTTTTTTTCTTTCAATTTTAGTTAGCTTTCTGAAAAAGACATTTGATTACCATTTGTTTGTTATATTCTACTTTTTAATTTCTTTCCATTTTAGTTAGCTTTTTGAAATAATCATTTAATTTGATTGTCTTCTAATTGTCATCTAATTACCTTCTGATTATCATCTAGTTACCTTATCATTACCACAAAATTTTCAAGTCCAACAAAGTGGATTAGAGCTTCATGTGATACCTCATTCTCATTTTTCTCGTTTGTATTCTGAAGGCAGCAAAATCCGATTAAGAACTCCCTCCTCTGCCACCCTCGTCATCGTTCTATCAATATGAACGGAGTAACCAAAAAGAAATCAGAAGCTCGAAGTCTCAGAGAACTGGAAGAGAAGAGGTTTAGAGATTTCAATCTTAAGTCTGCTCTCAAGTAAGCCAAGTGAGCTCATCACCTCGATCCAAACCGTTATGGTGCCACCAAAATCATCACTTCCTTTCAGATTCTAAGTTGCTATCGACTCTCCAAACAACTGGTACCAGATTCTTCAAGTGGAGTCATTCGCTCACATCAACACCAAAAAAAAAAAAAAGCAATACAAGAAGCTCACTCTACTGTTGCATCCAGATAAGAATCCCTGTTTCAATTTTGAGGAGGCGTTCGTTCAAGCACATAGGCGAGGTGTATCATTTTTTATTCCATAAGGTTAGGAGGAAGGAAAATGATCAATAAATTTGGGGTATCTATAGAAATAAATTATCATTTTTTATTTGTCCAATATTATCAATAATTTTTACCATATTTGCAATATACTAAATAGAGGTGATATGGGCTTAATTTTATTGAAAGATTTTGATGTCGGATGCAAATTTTCTATTATTAATTTACCTTCTACCTTTTAATATAATAGTTATTTATCATAAACCTTACACTAATTATTAATAATCAATAATAAGCAGAATTATAAGGCTTCCAACCATCTTGTAAAAATTACCCTAATGATATTTTTTTCCAATTAAGAACTAAAATGTGTTATAGTTTTACACTAAAAAAACACAATTAAAACCAAAAATTGAAAGACCAAGAAGATAAATTTTCTAGTTAATTCATAAGAGATTATAGTTTAATTATATTTTGAAAGATTAATTGCATTATTCCAACTACATTATGTTAGGAGGAAGGAAATGGGTAACTTTGGTATTTATAAAAATAAATTAACATAATTTTTTTATATATTTAATATTATTAATAAATTTTATCATATTTGTAATATGCTAAATAGAGGTAATAGGGGCTTAATTTTATTAAAATATTTTGCTATCTAGTGTAAATTCTCTTAAATTAATTTAGTTAAATTAATCAAGATAATAAGTTATGCAGGAGATGTTCAATTAAATATAATTTAAATGAAATTATTGATTAAATTAGATTTAAATAAGGGACATTTTTAAAAATAGCAAAATAAATTAAAATATTTACGAGTTATAGCAAAATTTGGATTCTATCACTGATAGTCTTCTATCACTATGGCATATCAATGACTATCAATGATAGAATTTGCTATAGGTCATAAATATTTTGTAAAATCTACTATTTTTAAAAGTTTCCCTTTAAATAACTGTTAATCTAATTAATTATTATTTATTTATTTTATTAATGAGGCATTTTCAATTATAGTGTAATAAATCAAAATACTTACAAAATATAACAAATTTTTATATTCTATCAATGATAAAGTTCTATTAATGTCTATCAATGCATTTAATAGACATTGATAAACATTAATCAATGTCTATCAAAAATAAAATTTAATATTTTATTATATTTTATAAATATTTTAAGCAGTTTTATTATTTTCAATAATTTTTTTAAACTAACTAATTAATTAAATTATTTATTTTTTTATTTTTTATTTAATTTAAAAGTTAACATTAAATATTTTTTAAAATCAAAATTAACCCTCACATTTACGTAGGAGTCCTCTCAGATTTTAATAAAATTGAACACCTAATGTCTATCGGATTCTTTTCCTCCCTTCTCTCGTATTTCCTCTCTACCAAAACAAGTCCGAAATTCAAGTTTAGTTTCCACAAATCAAACTTCACAACTAAGAGGATAGTGAGGTTACTAAGTGATGTTGGTTTTATTACGGCTTCTAATTGGCGTTTTGTTGATTTTGAGTCACAAACAAAAGTAGGTTTCGTATTTCTTTATAATTTTTATATTTTATTTTGAAAAGTATGCTTAGTCATATTTTATAGTAGTTTTTTAATTGATTTGTCAATGTATGGGTATATTTCTAAATTCCCAGTTAATTTGTGTTTGGTCTTTGTGAAATGCTTCTGTTGGGTTCAATAACTCTTCGAAAGAGCTATCTTTCTCCATCTAAATCATGCTAGTTCCATGTGTGTGATGATTTATCTTGGTACATTGACATGGAAATGATCAAAGAACAATTACCTCAAATATTTGGAGGTAGGCGCCACAATGCCTGCACGACACATTTTCTAAAGGGCTAAATATAGGTGAAGTGTCACGAAGCTCCTGGGTTTCCAAACACAGACGTTTCGCTTTGACAATGTGTTAAACACCATGGAGCCTTGACGATTTCTATATAAGAAGTTCTTCGCCCTAGGGTTAAAGGTTCAGATTTTCAACTATACTTCGTATGGAGAGTTCAGCAGAAGAAGACCGGACGCTAGTAGTCCCTTAGCTCAAGTCTTGGCACCTATGATGGTTCGAGGGAGTATCGATAACGTGAGCAATGAAATGTTTGTGTGGATCTTCCATGCATCTCCTTCATCTTCTCCACCTTATTCCTTTCACTTGTAAGAGTGTTGTCCTATATTTTAAGATAATCTCACAATAATTTCAATGAAAGTGAAAATATATATTTCACATTTTTAGAAGGGTATAATGTAAAAGAAAACTATAAAACTAATCATAGTTACCTTCTACTTACTAAAATAATTTATGATAGGGGCATTTTCAAATATAGCAAAATAAACCGTACTTTTTCACGAAAGTAGGTGGTTTGTACAACTTGATATACTAGTTTTATTACAACTTGATATACTAGTTTTATTAAGTATTATCATTTTCAAATCTCTAATTCTAGATACATTGAAGTTGTTTTAGAATCTGTCGTTTATAATCACGAAAAACAATTTTAATTGATGGATCAATTGCAACACGCTTGAATCGCAAATGTAATTGGAATGCAAGATCGTGCCTACTTAAAATTATGAATTTTGTCAAATTTTTTGTTACTAGTACTTCTACCTCTAAAGATCAAGCAGTAGCAATAAAAGACAATGTCAAATTGATAATTTTTTAGTTGTAACTAATCTCACAAGACTACACTCTACAATACCCTGACTCTACAACATTTGGGTATCAAGGAACTCGTAGGAAATTAATTTCTATGTTGGTGGCCACCATGGATCGAACCCATGATCTCTTAGGTAATTTTTTAACTTTTTACCACTATACCAACCCACTATGGTTACAACATTGTTTCTGTTTATATGTCAATACTTTTTTGGCGTCATTATTTTCCAAGTCACAACATATATTTTTTGACATATAAATAATGGATGTATATTTACCCACATACACTTAGAAATATTTTTTTATTGATAACAAAAAAAATGTAAATAACAATCTTGGTAAAGGTTTCACAATAATCCAATAGATAAATTAATAATCTAATCAAACTAACTCATAAATAGACTTTGATCGATCTCATGGTGCATGAATTATTTTAACTACCTGTAAATTTAGTGAGCTCCTTCAAATGGCAGGCGAAGAGCTTGTGAGAGAGAGGGAAAGTCGTGAAAAGTGTTTGCAAAAGAGGGAGAAACATCGTTGGAGAGCATTTTTGAGAGAGAAAAACAACGACAACGTGAGATGGAGTAAGATTTTTTTCAGTCGTGAATCGCAAGAGAGATGAAAGCGTCGAATTATTTTTTAAAATAAAAAACGTACAAATGAAGGAACACGTTGATTTTTTATTAGGTAATTTTTAATGACACATAATTTATGTTGTAAATTAACAACGAGAAAATTGTGTCAAGAAAACTCAATTTATGTCAAGAAAATGTGTCACAAAAAATTTCAAATGTTTATTTTTAACGACACATTTTATTCCCCTACCCTTTTTTCTTGATTTCAAGTGTCATTAAAATTCATATTTCTAAATAAATTTATTCGACGACAATGGCTAGATTGGTGGGTTTGATGGCGAAGACTTGTTTTGACGACAACAACAACAATGGTTGGAGTGTGGAAGACGACGGCGAGTGGCAGAAAATTGGAAGGCAAGGGTTCTTCACAACGACGCGGTAGCCCACTTAGTTTTAATTGCGTGCGGGAGAAGAAATTAAAATTTTTTGTAATTTGGGGTTTTTTTATTTGGGAACTTTTTTAATGACACAAAAAAATTATCGTTAATTAACGACACAAAAATTGTGTCAAAACAAATTAAATTATGTCAATAGAATTGTGTCAAGAAATAATCCGTATTTTTATTTTCAACGACACAATTTATCTCACCCCACTCCTTTTTTTATTTTCAACGACACAATGACTTGATTAGTAGTGTCGTTAAAACCCCTTTTTGTAGTAGTGTTTGGACTATATGATGTTCTGTTCTTTCGTCTCTTCTCCCTTCTACCTACACTATTTACAAATTTTGGCTAATTTAGATGTCATTTTCAATCTTGTGAAGTAAAAGTTTGGGAGACAATTTAGTTTATTTCATATAAATTTTCAACAAGTATTTCCAGCCCTTGATAGAGTGTTAGGAGAATCGTTGTTAAACTTTATCACAGAGGTACATATGGTTTTGAGAATATACAGTGACTTATCACATTGCGTTATATTTGTGTAACGTGAATAATCATCCAACTTGTACTTTAAAATTATTAACAAGGAATGGAAGAACTCTTTCTCTCATTTTATTTATGAACAATGAGAAAATTTATAGGTGTATGTACAATCAGTTATCAAGGATAACAGTAAAAGGAAAACAAATATAACAGTATTAGTTTTTAGTTTCTTTAACTAACTATACTAACAGCATATCAACAGTCTTCAAGTTCTAATACTTCCCCTCAAGATGGAGAAAAGATATCTTTAATTCTCATCTTGCACATTTGAAGAGACATAGTTGTGGCATTAAGTGGTTTAGTGAGAGCATCAGCTAGTTGATGTGAAGAACGTACAGGGAGTAGTTTGATGGATCTATCAACAATTCTATCTCGAACAAAGTGGCACTCCAACTCTATATGTTTGGTTCTCTCATGAAACATGAGATTATTGGCAATGTAAATGGCAGCTTGGTTATCACAAAACACCACAGTTGGTGTATTGGTTGCAATCTGCAATTCTTTGAGAAGACTCTTGAGCCAGATAACTTTGCAAGAAGTAGTGGCCAATGCTTGGTACTCACGACCGTGAAACTGATTGTTGTTTCTTTGATTTCCATGATACAAGTGATTTTCCAAGGAAGACACAAAACCCGGTGACTGAACGACGGGTATCAGAACATGATCCCCAAGCAGCATCCACAAATGCTTTTAAGGATAGATAATCTGTTTTAGATAGAAATATTCTTGACTCGGTAAACCTTTGATGTATCTCAAAAGATAATTGGTTGCACTCATATGAGTTATGTTAGGTTTTGCCATGAATTGGCTAAGTTTATGAACAACAAATGTAATGTCCGATCTTGAAATGGTTAAGTACAGGAGTTTCCCAATTAACCTTCGATAAGTACTTGGATCTTGAAGAAGATCTTTGTTAGAAGCTTTTAATTTGATTGTGGGATCCATGGGTACTGATGCTGGTTTAGCACCAAGCAAACCAGCTTCTTCTAGTAATCGTAGTGCATAATGTCTTTGTGATAATAGGATACCAGTTGATGAACAAGCTAATTCAAGACCAAGAAAGAACTTGAGAGATCCCAAGTCTTTAAGCAGAAACTTTTGATTGAGTACATTTCGTAATCTTTGAATAAGATCAACATTTGCTTCAGTGATGATAATATCGTCAACATAGACAAGTAGAGCTATAAAGTTGGTGCCTTGACCTTTTACAAAGAGAGAATAGTCAATCTTGGACTGTTGAAAACCTATTGATATGAGGAATTGAGAAAATTTGGCAAACCACATTGACGTGAGGCCTGTTTTAGTCCATATATAGACTCGTGAAGTTTGCATACCATTTTCTTCCTCTGAATGGTGAGGTTCGGTTTATAACCCAATGACAAGTCCATGTAAACTTCTTCAAACAAGTCTCCATGAAGAAACACATTATTCACATCTAACTGAAGTAGATACCAATCTTTCGATACTGCTATAGTTAGTAAGGTTTTGACAGTTACCATTTTAGCCACCGGTGAGAAAGTTTCAAAGTAATCAAGACCTTCTTGCTGTGTATATCCTTTTGCAACCAGCCTCGCCTTATACCTTTCAACAGATCCATCAACTTTATGTTTAATTTTATATATCCATCAGTATCCTACAGTGTTCTTGCCGGGTGGTAGAGGGACTAGGCTCCATATTTGATTTGTCTCCATAGCTTTTAGTTCAGCTTCCATGGCCCTTCTCCAATCATCATGTATGACAGCCTCATGGTAAAAATTTGATTCATGTAGGGTAGAAGCTTGGAGTATGGAATGTTTAAAGGAATGGGATAGATTTTGGTATGAAATGTATTGGTTTAAAGGGTATTTTGTGGAGTTTGGTTGGTGAGGTTGTGATGTAAGAAGGTTGCAATGATAAGCTTGGAGATAAGTACGTTGCTTGCTGATTCGAGTGGATCTTCTAACTGTGGGATTGCTAGAAGTTTCAGAAATATTTTGTTCTGTCTGTTGGGTTGGTGAGTTTGGATTGTTGGTGGATTGGGTTATGGCTTGTGAGGCACTATCGTTGGCTGGGTTATTTGTGGATTGGGGCTACAGTCTGTGAGGTGTTGTCATTGTTTGTGTTTCGTGAAGAGGAAAGTGAGGGCATAGTGGTTGAGGGATTCATGTGATCGATTGGAGATTCGTGAAAGAATTTAGGTAAAGAAAAATCTGGTAAAGGGTCTTCCATGAGTTGTGAGGTGGGCGGGTCTTTAAAAGGAAAGACTTCTTCTCAAAATATTACATCTCTTGAGACAAAGAACTTTTGTTGGTCAATGTTATACTATTTGTATGCTTTCATGCCTTGTGGATAGCCAACAAAGACAGCTGGTATTTCTCTTGGTTGAGACTTAGAGCGATTGTGTGACAGAGTTGAAGCATAACACAGAGATCCGAACACCTTTAGGTTATTGTAATCAGGCTTGCTGTTGTTAAGTAGTTGGAATGGAGATTTCCATTTTAACATCTTTGATGGAATTCTGTTGATCAACTAAACAGCAGTCAGTACACATTCTCCCCAAAAGGTTAGAGGAATACCTGATTAGAAAAATAAAGCTCTAGCTATGTTAAGTATATGTTGATGCTTTCTTTCAACCACAGAGTTCTGTTGAGGACAGCTTACGCAAGAGAACTGATGTAATACTCCCTTTTTCTTGAAATATTCAGTGAACATGAGTTCAGGGGCATTGTCAGAACGCATCTGTTTAATCATTTTACCATATTGGGTTTTGATAAGCTTAAAGAAATTAGGTATAATCTGTTTGACATCAGATTTTTGTTTAAGCATGAAAACCCATGTGAAACGTGTGGCATCATCAACAATGGTAAGAAAGTATGTGTGTCCAACATGTGTAGCAGTAGATAAAGGTCCCCAAATGTCAACATGTATAAGATCAAAAGAATTTGGAGATACATGATTATTTGAAGAAAAGCATAGTCTTCTTTGCTTTGCTAATGGACAAGTATTACAAGCATGAGAAGTAAAAGATTTTAATTGCAACATGGTTTGTAAAGATTTTAGAACCTCAACAAAGGGATGTTCAAGTCTTTGATGCCACAAAAAGACATTATTAGTGCTTACAGCACATATGGGAGACTGTAAATCAGCAACATTTTCCAATTTGAAGACATATAGACCATATAGAAGTTCAGCACACTACAATAAAAATGACATTTTATGACATTTGTAGGCAATCAAAATTAAAAGAAGGAAAAAAAAAACTGTCATAATTTGTCATTTTTGGACGGAAAAAACGGAAATTTTCGGATTGACCAAATTTATGACAGTTTTTTAATGTCATAAATCTATGACATCTTTTAACTGTTATTAAATATTAATAATAAAATAATATTTATTTGTTTTAAGTTAAAAGAAAGGAAAGAAAGAAAAAAAAGGAAAGCCCTGAATTTCGAAAACCCTCCCCCTCTCTTCGCAAAAATTGCCGCTCCACTTCCCTCACCGTAATCTTTGTCAATCTTTCCACTGTCCACGCCGACGACTGAGCGCCGACTAGCCAAACGCACCGCTACCACCTCTCGCCGGCGTCTTCCCCCTCACTCTCAGGTTTTATTTTCCCATTACGCGCTCGGGTTTCCATCTTTTCCTTACGCCCCATCTCCGATTGCCGCCCTCCTCTTTGTTTCAATTCCCCTTGGTTCTCCCCATCTCCGCCTGCTACCGCAACTCACGCTTCTTAGTGCCTCTTTTCTCTCTCTCTTCTTCCCTTTCTTTTTTTATGTTAATTTTTCCCCCTCAATTTCTTCCTCGCTTGCACACAGGTCTCCTTCCTTGCCCGAGTGCCATTTTGCCGCCACTGTCAATGGTGATTAGAATATAGTGGGTTTATTCGGGGATGGATTTCCATTGATAGTGTCGTGTGGAAGTCGGCTGTTTACCCTTGGTTGGCTCCATTTTGACTTCATCCTTATTTTACTTTAAATTCAGGTTTTGGAGGATTTTATCGTGCTGTCAAGCAAAAGTTAATTCCGTTTTGGGAAATTTTCAGTAAGTATCGAAGTTTTACTTTAACACAATCCAAACTTAGGCTTTAATATCTGAAATTTCATTACGCCTAAGTTTGGATTGTGTTAAAGTAAAGGTTTTAGAGAACTTTTGGATAAAAAATAGATTGCCTTCACTGTTTTTACCATCTGGACTCTCATCAGCAGTACTTGCATTTCAACCTGTGCTGAATTATTGGGTGGCTGGAGCTTTTTTCTGCTCATATTTCACTCCTTTCATGCAAATAGCTTTATTTTGTAACGAATTTAATTCTGTTTTTCTTTTTTTTTTTTTTTTTTGTTGAACTTACAAATTTGTATTCACCCATTGGGTTTGGCTCACTTTTAGGTTTGTTTGAGAGTGCTGAAAAGTTCTTTTAGTTTTTAGTAAATCACTTCGTTGTTTGGTTCTATTACTCTTCAAAGCATTTCATGGTCGTTTGAACTTGATGAATTTTAGTGGAAAGAGTTACAAAAAGTCTTTAACATGGTTAAGAGCATTTTCAAACATAGATTTTACTGCCTTCATGGTTGTATGGGGGCAAAAGTACGAACAAAGTAACAAGACAGGTTACACAGTTCCTTATATACGGTGGTTTTTCTGCATTTTCTTCATTTTCATACTTCATAAAAATATATTTAACATTTTCTATGATGTCATTTGTCA